>BSBK01012781.1:0-98480 GCA_027943335.1 Chamaecyparis obtusa
GTTTCTAATTTATTAGAGTGAAGTGCATATATATAATATATTTTTATTGAGGTGGTGGCAAGATATGGCATTTATGATAAAGGAAGGGACATGTAAAATAAAAACATGCATCTTATCCTAATCATGACCTCAATCTTACCCTAACCTTAATGTTACCCTAACCCTCGCCCTAGCACTAACCCTAACCATAAACTTAAGAGTAATTGTAAGTATTAACATAATACTACTTCTAACTTTAAACTGTTCACCCTAACTATAACCGTAAACCTACCATTGACCATAATAGTATCCCTAACACTAACATTAACTAGAACTCTAATTAGACCATTCAACCTAATAATAACCCTAACACTAACCTTAACAGTAATAGTAACACTAACCGTAACACTAACCCTAACCCATAAAATGTCTTCCATTTTGCGTCGCGATTTATAGTACCTTATATATATTTGTTTTAAATAAAATACACTGAGATATATCCTTCTCAAGTTTCCCATTGTCATCAAATTGTAAGGTGCAATAGGTGCTTCGAGGAGGATATCTCTCAGCATATTTTTTATATAATAAATATATATATAACCTAGTTATTATAGTCTAATCTCTTATGGTACATGTGAAAATTTATGATCTTAGGTAACTAGTCAATATAGATAAAATAAAAAATAAGTAAATAAGAATCACAAGTGATAATTTTTAACATTACACAAGATATGCTTGACACAAGATATAAATGTCAAAAACAAATTCAACTAAAAATCCTTTGTAAAGTTCATTATTTACTAACACTTATAAAATAAATATTTATTAAAAGTATAATAAATCTAGTCATAATTCTCTACATACTTCCACTTGACCAATAATACCTCATATACATAATAATACCATATTACTTTATATTATATAGTGACTATTTGGGAGAAGAGTTCATGGCTACAAAGTATCGATATAGCACAAATTTTAGATATATCTTACATATTCATTATTCAATTATTGGACTTGGGTGAGGTGAAGGACACAATAAGAAATAAGGTGGCTACTTAATCAAAGCTATGAGTATATTAATGATATAGGGTATTGTGTGACTGAACACTCATTTAAGAATTCTTCATCCAAGAAGAGGAGGTTCAAGGTTTGCATGTGAATCTAGAATAGATAATAATTACTAGAATTCAATGCTATCAACTATGTGGTTTTCTAGTAGATAAATATGATTTATATTTAGATATTATTATTGTTGTTATCCCTTGAAGCATACTTTATCATTTAAAGCTACCTAAACTTTAAACTCATTATTTATATTTTTTATTAATTTATATACTAGGAGGAATCTCCCTAGCTATTGTTTATGTATGAACACAAAAACTTATTAATATTATCTCTTGAGAATTTCTTCAAATGTTTTGACATAATAATATATTTTATCCTTTCGTATGTAACAATCTGCAAAACCTACTTAAAAATTAAATGGTTTTAGTTTGACTAGGCGAGAACAATTAGAGAGTGATAGTATCTTTCTTTGGATGTAGGGACTTTCGACAATCATAATTTTTTACTTACTCGTCCATTTCTCTTCAGATTTTACAGATAGATTCTTTAGAAGAAGCCATTTGGATTTCTGATGTAGCTCAACTTGATAGGTTGCCATTTTGACATCTTTTTGAGCGCCAAAAAGTTCGTTTGCGCCTCCAAAATTGGCTTTTAGTATTTTTTTGGAGATTTTTGAAAGTTGTTTTTTTTAATAACTTCATAATCATGTTTCTAATTTTGAAGATTAGTTGAAAATTCTTCTTATCTTAGTTTAGAGCAGCTTTACAAGAAAAATTAGTTTTTTTGGGAGTTGTTTTGAAAATTATCGTAATGTCAAAAAATAGATTTTGTGAAATCTGCCAAAAATGGTAATTTTGAATTTGATTAAATTAGTGTTTTCTTGTTATTGTAAGACAAAGAGGATAGTTGGATAAATAATGAAGAGTGTGAATTTTGAAGCAATTTATTGTATGTTCATATTTTCTTTATGATACTTATGCATGGTTAAAATTGGGTTGCATCACCTTCATATATCCCTTCCACCAAAGATCAAACTTTTAAAGGTGGAATATATAATAGGTTGATTTGGGATGTGATGCAGGAGCATCCTGGGTGTAAGAGCAATCTTGCATCACCCAAAAATATTTCTATTTTTGTATTCATAAGGGCTATCTTGTGCAGAGTTGCTATTTATGGAAACTTGCTATTTTTTTTTTAGTAAGTTGGTTTTACGATCAGCTTGCCAGCAAAGTGATTTCTAGTTGGTACATATAACAAGTTGAAAATGAAGAAGTTTGGACCATGTAAGATATTGAAAAAGCATGATTCAGGAAATGCATATGAGGTAGAATTGCCTAGTGAGCTGAATATTTCACCAGTGTTTAACATTTCAGATCTGACAGAGTATCATGAAGGAGGTGTTGAAGATGAGATCACAACAGCACAGTGGAGTATTCCAGCAACTAGTTCAGACACTAAGGAGATCGAAGACATACTGGACAGTCGTGTTGGTAGAAGCACAAGGAATAGGACATATGAAGAGTATTTGGTCAAATGGAAAGGACGACCTGTAGAAGATTCATCGTGGCTAACAAAGGAGGAGGTTAACCGTCTTGGTTTTCCTCTGCACACCTGAGTCATGACAGGGTCACTTCTCAAATTACCCTGGGTATCTGATGCAGGAGCATCCTAGGTGTAAGAGCAATCTTGCATCACCCAAAAATATTTTTGTTTTTATATTCAATAAGGGCTATTTTAGTGCAGAGCTGCTATTTATGGAAAGTTACTATTTTTGGTAATTTTTGCATGTGCTCAGAATGATCTGATTTCTTTCTTGGAGGTTCATTTTGGTCATGTAAGTCTGCCAGTAAAGTTTCATTGCCAAATCAAGTGTATATTGGAAGATATTGAAGATTTTCGGTATTGGCAGTAGGGTACAGAAACTTTGAACTCAGTTTTGAAAGCTTTAGAGGCCCCGAATGAGGTTGAAAATTTGGGTGACGGGCACTTGCACCAAAAAAGCCTATACAGCGCTTCGTGGCATTTTCGAAATGGGGTTATAATAGCCGATCGGGTCAACTGGTGATGACTTATGGTCTTCGGAAGTTGGGCCACCTGAAATGGCGAAAAATAATTTTCTTCAAAATTTCCGTTCGGGTTTCAAAGGTTATCTTGAGCCGACTATGATGTAATAAAATGTAAAATAAAATAATTCTAAGTTTGGTCGGTCTTATTGGCTAAAATTCTGGAACCTTCCCAGGCGGTGGATAATTGCCTATATAAGGAAGGTTGTATTATTGTCTTAGGCAGTTCAGAAGAGTTCTGGGTAATAGTTCGAGGCTTTGTCCTACAGAATATTGTAAAGGAATGCCCATGTGGCTTTGCATATTGTAATTCTGAAAGTTTGTAATTCCACATTTGTGGAGATAATAAGAAGCCAATTTTTCTGTTCTTGCATATTATTGTTGTTGTTTCTCTTTTTCTGTTATGTGTTTGTGGTATTAAGGGGAGCACCCTTCATCAAGTGGTATCAGAGCAGGAGTTCTTGAGTGTGTAAACAGATCATCGACTGTGAGGCAGTTTACACCAGGACCGTGGCTAGGGTTTCAGCGCGCATCGTGAAAATGCCTCCACGAAGGGAACGTGGCGGAAGAGCTGGTGTTGTAACACCTGAGGTTAGAGAGCTGCAGAGACAAGTGTGAGCATTGCAAGAAGAGATTCGCAGAAGAATAAATCTTAATACCAGAGATGAAAGTGAGGATGAAGCCGAAGAAGAATATCAAGAAGGAGAAGCTAAAATTGTGAACCAGGAGGAAGAAAGACTTTTTCGAGCGATTTCCAAGATTGGGAAAAGACCTAAGATTGAGGTTCCTACACTTTCTAGAAATCTTAACCCAAAAGAATTGATCGACTGGATCAATGAATGTGAGGAGTATTTTGAGTATGAAGATGTTGAGGATCCTGATAGGGTCAAATTTGCGAAGGCCAGACTGAAAGGTCATGCGAAGATCTGGTGGCAACAAATTCAATTGGAGTGAAATAGAAGAGGGAAAGATAAAATCACAAGATGGGATCGGATGGTAGAAAAATTGAAGCGACAGTTCATTCCTGTTGATTATGAGCTTGACCTACTGAAAAAATGAAAAGTTTGAAGCAAGCAGGAAAATCTGTTCAGGAGTATATAGAGGAGTTCTATCGACTCCTCATCAGAACAGGCCATGCCGAACCTGATAAGGAGAAAGTTACCCGATACTTTAATTGGTTAAGGCTAAGCATTCAGGAGGAGTTGAATCTGGTTCGAATAAACAGTATTGAGGAGGCATACCAATTTGCCCTAAAAGAAGAGGAAAAGCTTAACAAGAAGTTCGAGAGCAGACAAAATGGAAGAGGTTGCGGTGGACGATCTGGTGGACGGTCATATGGTGGCCGAAATGAAGATCCAAAAAAAAAGGATGAGGCCATTAGCAGGCAAAATCAGCGAGGAAATAATTCCAATCGCTTCCAGGATCAGAATAATAGAGATCAGAGAGGAAGAGAAAGAGGACAAGGATCTGGAAGAGGTGGCTTCCGTGGAAGATATTTTCACTGTGGAGAAGAAGCTCATAGGGCATTTGAATTTCCTCAGTGCCAAGGCAGAACAGAAAGGAGAAATGAAGGCCAGGCCAGAGTTGCACATGTAGATGAAGATGCCAGATCATCAAATTCTGAAGATGCTGAAAGAGGAGAAACATTGATTAACAGAAGAGTCCTGTTGAGTGGTGAGAATGAACCTGAGCAAAGGAGGAGCCTGTTTCGCACCAGGTGCAAGTGTGAAGGTAAATGTTATGATGTGATTATTGATAGTGGAAGCACTGACAATTTGGTGTCAGAAGAGATGGTGACAAAGTTGAAGCTCAAGAGACAGAAACACCCACATCCATATCGGATTTCCTGGGTACAGGATGACCACAAGGTCATGGTCAATGAACAATGCCTAGTGAAGTTCAAGATTGGCGGATACCAAGATGAGGTATTGTGTGATATCATATCTATGGATGCATGTCATATGTTGTTGGGTAGACCATGGCAGTTTGACAGATGTGCTGTACATGATGGTCGTGCGAAAACCTATTCCCTGACAAAGGATGGAGTGTGACATAAGCTAAAACCATTGAAGGAGACTGAAGAAAAGGTATGTGGTAATGCAAGGATAAATTTTGTTGATGGAAGAAATTTCCTAGATGGTATGAGGCATGAGCATGTATGTTTTGCTTTAATTCTAAAAGCTGGTAAAGAGGAAGTAGAAGATGTTCCTGTAGAAGTTGCAGATTTGTTGAATCAGTTTCAGGATATTATATCCGATAACGTGCCTGATGAATTACCACCAGTCAGGAAGATGAGTCATCAGATGGAATTGATCCCAGGAGCAAGTTTGCCGAATAAGGCAGCACACAGAATGACACCTGCAGAAAGTGAGGAGTTGAACAGACAAGTACATGAACTGTTACAGAAAGGATTGATCCGTGAGAGTCTGAGTCCCTGTGCTGTACTAGCAGTATTAGCACCAAAGAAGAATGGAGAATGGAGGATGTGTATAGATTCTAGGGCAATAAACAAGATCACAATCAAGTACAGGTTTTCATTGCCACGAATGGATGATATTATGGACTGTTTGAGTGGAGCTGTGTATTTTTCAAAAATAGATCTGAAAAGTGGATATTATTATATTGGGATCAGAGAAGGAGATGAATGGAAGACTGCCTTCAAGACAAAGGAAGGACTATATGAGTGGTTAGTCATGCCTTTTGGGCTAACCAATGCACCGAGCACTTTCATGCGGCTCATGAACGAGGTTCTGAAAGAATTTCTAGGTAAGTTTGTCATTGTTTACCTAGATGATATTTTGATCTTTAGTAAGACATTGGATGAGCATATGATGCATATTCATATGGTATTTGAGAAGTTGAGAGAAGAGAAATTGCTGAATAATTTGAAGAAGTACAGTTTTATGAAGAAAGAGTTGGTGTATTTGGGGTTTGTAGTTTCAGGAGAAGGTCTAAAAATGGACCCAGAGAAGGTACAGGCTATCCTTGAATGGCCTACTCCAAAGAGTGCTACTGAGGTAAGATCTTTTCATGGTCTAGCTATCTTTTACAGAAAGTTTATCAGAAATTTTAGTAGTATTTGTGGACCCTTGACTGAAACAATGAGAGGGGATAGAAAAGAGTTTAAGTGGACTAATGGGGCAGAAAAGAGTTTTCAATTGTTGAAACAAAAAGTTACAGAAGAACCTGTTTTAGCACTTCCAGATTTTAATAAGGTGTTTTAAGTAGATTGTGATGCTAGTGGTACTGCAATAGGAGCTATTATGAGCCAAGAAAGTAAACCTGTTGCTTATTTCAGTGAGAAGTTAAATGATGCCAAGAGGAAATATTCTGTTTATGATCAAAAATTTTATGCTATAGTTCAGGCATTAAAGAAGTGGAGACATTATCTACTTCCTAATGAGTTTGTTTTGTATACTGATCATCAAGCTTTGCAATATTTGAATACTCAAGGAAAGTTGAATCAGAGGCATTTGAAATGGGTTGAGTTTTTGCAGAGTTATACATTTTTTTTGAAACACAGGAGTGGAAAGTCTAATAGGATTGCAGATGCTCTTAGCAGAAGGCAACTATTGCTGACAGAAATGCAGATTGAAGTGGTTGGGTTCAAGGAACTCAAGAATTTGTATCCAGAGGATCCTGATTTTGGTGAAGCTTGGAAAGCTTGTACAGAACCTGTTATTCTAGACAGGATGAAATGGTTGGATTTCATCATCCAGGATGATATGCTATTCAGAGGGAGTCAGTTGTGCATTCCACGAAGTTCTATGAGGGAGAATCTCATCAAGGAGAAGCATAGCGGAGGATTGGCTGAACATTTTGGTCGTGATAAAACCCTTGATTTGGTTAGTGAGAATTATTATTGGCCACAGTTGCAGCAAGATGTGAAGAAGTTTGTACAGAGTTGCAGAGTATGTCAAATGGCGAAAGGAGTGAAGCAGAATACAGTGTTCTACTAGCCATTGCCTATACCAGAGAAGCCTTGGGAGGATATCAGTATGGACTTTGTTCTTGGTTTACTGAGGATACAGCGGGGACATGATGAAATTTTTGTAGTAGTTGATAGATTTTTGAAGATGGCACATTTCATTCCCTGTAAGAAGACTAATGATGCTGTTCATGTAGCTAAATTATTTTTCAGAGAAGTAGTGAGACTTCATGGTTTGCCAAAGACCATAGTTTCAGATCGGGACACTAAGTTTGTTGGATATTTCTGGCGTACATTGTGGAAGAAGTTGAAGACAGATTTGAAGTTCAGTTCATCACATCACCCACAGACTGATGGACAGACAGAGGTGGTGAATAGGAGTTTGGGAATTCTGCTGAGATGTTTGGTTGGGGATAAGCCAACAGGATGGGATTTGATTTTACCACAGGCAGAATTTGCATACAATAATTCTGTCAACAGGAGCACTGGTAAATCACCATTCCATTTTATATATGGAAGTAGTCCAAGAAATGCATCTGAGTTGAGAAAGATAGATAAAGGAGAAATAAGTAGTGCTGAGGCTAAGGATTTTGCAGAACATTTGAAGAACATCCATGGGGAGGTGAGGAAGCATATTACCAAGATGAACGCACAGTATAAGGCTAAGGCAAATGAGAAAAGGAAGTATAAAGAATTTCAGGTTGGTGATGAAGTCATGGTTCATTTGCAGAAGGAGCGGTTTCCAGTTGGTACATATAACAAGTTGAAAATGAAGAAGTTTGGACCATGTAAGATATTGAAGAAGCATGATACAGGAAATGCATATGAGGTAGAATTGCCTAGTGAGCTGAATATTGCACCAGTGTTTAACATTTTAGATCTGACAGAGTATCATGAAGGAGGTGTTGAAGATGAGATCACAACAGCACAGTGGAGTATTCCAGCAACTAGTTCAGACACTAAGGAGATCGAAGACATACTGAACAGTCGTGTTGGTAGAAGCACAAGGAATAGGACATATGAAGAGTATTTGGTCAAATGGAAAGGACGACCTGTAGAAGATTCATCGTGGCTAACAAAGGAGGAGGTTAACCGTCTTGGTTTTCCTCTGCACACCTGAGTCATGACAGGGTCACTTCTCAAATTACCCTGGGTACCTGATGCAGGAGCATCCTGGGTGTAAGAGCAATCTTGCATCACCCAAAAATATTTCTATTTTTATATTCAATAAGGGCTATTTTAGTGCAGAGCTGCTATTTATGGAAAGTTAATATTTTTGGTAATTTTTGCATGTGCTCAGAATGATCTGATTTATTTCTTGGAGGTTCATTTTGGTCATGTAAGTCTGCCAGTAAAGTTTCATTGCCAGATCAAGTGTAAATTGGAAGATATTGAAGATTTTCGGTATTGGCAGCAGGGTATAGAAACTTTGAACTCAGTTTTGAAAGCTTTAGAGGCCCTAGATGAGGTCAAAAATTTGAGTGACAGGCGCTTGCGCCGGTCAAGCCTGTAGAGCGCTTCGTGGCATTTTCGAAATGGGGTTATAATAGCCGATCGGGTCAACTGGTGATGACTTATGGTCTTCGGAAGTTGGGCCACTTGAAATGGCAAAACATAATTTTTTTCAAAATTTCCGTTCGGGTTTCAAAGGTTATCTTAAGCCGACTATGATGTAATAAAATGTAAAATAAAATAATTCTAAGTTTGGTCGGCCTTATTGGCTAAAATTCTGGAACCTTCCCAGGCGGTGGATAATTGCCTATATAAGGAAGGTTGTATTATTGTCTTAGGTAGTTCAGAATAGTTCTGGGTAATAGTTCAAGGCTTTGTCCTACAGAATATTGTAAGGGAATGCCCATGTGGCTTTGCATATTGTAATTCTAAAAGTTTGTAATTCCACATTTGTGGAGATAATAAGAAGCCAATTTTTCTGTTCTTGCATATTATTGTTGTTGTTTCTCTTTTTCTGTTATGTGTTTGTGGTATTAAGGGGACCACCCTTCATCAAGTGGTATCAGAGTAGGAGTTCTTGAGTGTGTAAACAGATCACCGACTATGAGGCAGTTTGCACCAGGACCGTGGCTAGGGTTTCAGCGGGCATCGTGAAAATGCCTCCACGAAAGGAACGTGGCGGAAGAGCTGGTGTTGTAACACCTGAGGTTAGAGAGCTGCAGAGACAAGTGCGAGCATTGCAAGAAGAGATTCGCAGAAGAATGAATCTTAATGTCAGAGATGAAAGTGAGGATGAAGCTGAAGAAGAATATCAAGAAGGAGAAGCTGAAATTGTGAACCAGGAGGAAGAAAGACTTTTTCGAGCGATTTCCAAGATTGGGAAAAGACCTAAGATTGAGTTTCTTACATTTTCTGAAAATCTTAACCTAGAGGAATTGATCGACTGGATCAATGAATGTGAGGAGTATTTTGAGTATGAAGATGTTGAGGATCCTGATAGGGTCAAATTTGCGAAGGCCAGACTGAAAGGTCATGCGAAGATCTGGTGGCAAGAAATTCAATTGGAGCGAAATAGAAGAGGGAAAGATAAAATCACAAGATGGGATCGGATGGTGGAAAAATTGAAGCGACAGTTCATTCCTGTTGATTATGAGCTTGACCTACTGAAAAAATACAAAGTTTGAAGCAAGCAGGAAAATCTGTTCAAGAGTATACAGAGGAGTTCTATCGACTCCTCATCAGAACAGGCCATGCCGAAGCTGATAAGGAGAAAGTTGCCTGATACCTTAATGGGTTAAGGCCAAGCATTCAGGAGGAGTTGAATCTGGTTTGAATGAACAGTATTGAGGAGGCATACCAATTTGCCCTAAAATTAGAGGAAAAGCTAAACAAGAAGTTCGAGAGTAGATAAAATGGAAGAGGTCGCGGTGGACGATCTGGTGGATGGTCATATGGTGGCCGAAATGAAGATCCGAAAAAGAAGGATGAGGCCAGTAGTAGTCAAAATCAGCGAGGAAATAATTTCAATCGCTTCCAATATTAGAATAATAGAGATCAGAGAGGAAGAGGAAGAGGACAAGGATCTGGAAGAGGTGGCTTCCGTGGAACATGTTTTCACTGTGGAGAAGAAGGTCATAGGGCATTTGAATGTCCTCAGCACCAAGCCAGAACGGATAGGAGAAATGAAAGTCAGGCCAGAGTTGCACATGTAGATGAAGATGCTAGATCATCAAATTCTGAAGATGCTGAAAGAGGAGAAACATTGATTAACAGAAGAGTCCTGTTGAGTGGTGAGAATGAACTTGAGCAAAGGAGGAGCCTATTTCACACTAGGTGCAAATGTGAAGGTAAATGTTGTGATGTGATTATTGATAGTGGAAGCACTGACAATTTGGTGTCAGAAGAGATGGTGACAAAGTTGAAGCTCAAGAGACAGAAACACCCACATCCATATCGGATTGCTTGGGTACAGGATGACCACAAGGTCATGGTCAATGAACAATGCCTAGTGAAGTTCAAGATTGGGGGATACCAAGATGAGGTATTGTGTGATATCATATCTATGTATGCATGTCATATGTTGTTGGGTAGACCATGGCAGTTTGACAGATGTGCTGTACATGATGGTCGTGCGAAAACCTATTCCCTGACAAAGGATGGAGTGTGACATAAGCTAAAACCATTGAAGGAGACTGAAGAAAAGGTATGTGGTAATGCAAGGATAAATTTTGTTGATGAAAGAAATTTCCTAGATGGTATGAGGCATGAGCATGTATGTTTTGCTTTAATTCCAAAAGCTGGTAAAGAGGAAGTAGAAGATGTTCCTGTAGAAGTTGCAGATTTGTTGAATGAGTTTCAAGATATTGTATCCGATAACGTGCCTGATGAATTACCACCAGTCAAGAAGATCAGTCATCAGATGGACTTGATCCCAAGAGCGAGTTTTCCGAATAAGGCAGCACACAGAATGACACCTGCAGAAAGTAAGGAGTTGAATAGACAAGTACATGAACTGTTACAGAAAGGATTGATCCGTGAGAGTCTGAGTCCCTGTGTTGTACTAGCGGTATTAGCACCAAAGAAGAATGGAGAATGGAGGATGTGTATAGATTCTAGGGCAATAAACAAGATCACAATCAAGTACAAGTTTTCATTGCCACGAATGGATGATATTATGGACTGTTTGAGTGGAGCTGTGTATTTTTCAAAAATAGATCTGAAAAGTGGATATCATCAGATTGGGATCAGAGAAGGAGATGAATGGAAGACTGCCTTCAAGACAAAGGAAGGACTATATGAGTGGTTAGTCATGCCTTTTGGGCTAAACAATGTACCGAGCACTTTCATGCGGCTCATGAACGAGGTTCTGAAAGATTTTCTAGGTAAGTTTGTCATTGTTTACCTAGATGATATTTTGATCTTTAGTAAGACATTAGATGAGCATATGATGCATATTCGTATGGTATTTGAGAAGTTGAGAGAAGAGAAATTGTTGATTAATTTGAAGAAGTACAGTTTTGTGAAGAAAGAGTTGGTGTATTTGGGGTTTGTAGTTTCAGGAGAAGGTCTAAAAATGGACCCAGAGAAGGTACAGGCTATCCTTGAATGGCCTACTCCAAAGAGTGCTACTGAGGTAAGATCTTTTCATGGTCTAGCTATCTTTTACAGAAAGTTTATCAAAAATTTTAGTAGTATTTGTGGACCCTTGACTGAAACAATGAGAGGGGATAGAAAAGAGTTTAAGTGGACTAATGGGGCAGAAAAGAGTTTTCAATTGTTGAAACAAAAAGTTACAGAAGAACCTATTTTAGCACTTCCAGATTTTAATAAGGTGTTTCAAGTAGATTGTGATGCTAGTGGTACTGCAATAGGAGCTGCTATGAGCCAAGAAAGTAAACCTGTTGCTTATTTCAGTGAAAAGTTAAATGATGCCAAGAGGAAATATTCTGTTTATGATCAAGAATTTTATGCTATAGTTCAGGCATTAAAGAAGTGGAGACATTATCTACTTCCTAATGAGTTTGTTTTGTATACTGATCATCAAGCTTTGCAATATTTGAATACTCAAGGAAAGTTGAATCAGAGGCATTTGAAATGGGTTGAGTTTTTGTAGAGTTATACATTTGTTTTGAAACACAGGAGTGGAAAGTCTAATAGGGTTGCAGATGCTCTTAGCAGAAGGCAACTATTGCTGACAGAAATGCAGATTGAAGTGGTTGGGTTCAAGGAACTCAAAAATTTGTATCCAGAGGATCCTGATTTTGGTGAAACTTGGAAAGCTTGTACAGAACCTGTTATTCTAGACAGGACGAAATGGTTTGATTTCATCATCCAAGATGATATGCTATTCAGAGGGAGTCAGTTGTGCATTCCACGAAGTTCTATGAGGGAGAATCTCATCAAGGAGAAGCATAGCGGAGGATTGGCTGGACATTTTGGTCATGATAAAACCCTTGGTTTGGTTAGTGAGAATTATTATTGGCCAGAGTTGCAGCAAGATGTGAAGAAGTTTATACAGAGTATGTCAAATGGCGAAAGGAGTGAAGTAGAATATAGGGTTGTACTAGCCATTGCCTATACCAGAGAAGCCTTGGGAGGATATCAGTATGGACTTTGTTCTTGGTTTACCGAGGATACAGCGGGGATATGATAAAATTTTTGTAGTAGTTGACAGATTTTTGAAGATGGCACATTTCATTCCCTGCAAGAAGACTAATGATGCTGTTCATGTAGCTGAATTATTTTTCAGAGAAGTAGTGAGACTTCATGGTTTGCCAAAGACCATAGTTTCAGATCGGGACACTAAGTTTGTTGGATATTTCTAGTGTACATTGTGGAAGAAGTTGAAGACAGATTTGAAGTTCAGTTCATCACATCACCCACAGACTGATGGACAGACAGAGGTGGTGAATAGGAGTTTGAGAAATCTGCTGAGATGTTTGGTTGGGGATAAGCCAACAGGATGGGATTCAATTTTACCACAGGCAGAATTTGCATACAATAATTCTGTCAACAGGAGCACTGGTAAATCACCATTCCATTTTATATATGGAAGTAGTCCAAGAAATGCATCTGAGTTGAGAAAGATAGATAAAGGAGAAATAAGTAGTGCTGAGGCTAAGGATTTTGCTGAACATTTGAAGAACATCCATGGGGAGGTGAGGAAGCATATTACAAAGATGAACGCATAGTATAAGGCTAAGGCAGATGAGAAAAAGAAGTATAAGGAATTTCAAGTTGGTGGTGAAGTCATGGTTCATTTGCGGAAGGAGCGGTTTCCAGTTGGTACATATAATAAGTTGAAAATGAAGAAGTTTGGACCATGTAAGATATTGAAGAAGCATGATACAGGAAATGCATATGAGGTAGAATTGCCTAGTGAGCTGAATATTTCACCAGTGTTTAACATTTCAGATCTGACAGAGTATCATGAAGGAGGTGTTGAAGATGAGATCACAACAGCACAGTGGAGTATTCCAGCAACTAGTTCAGACACTAAGGAGATCGAAGACATACTGGACAGTCATGTTGGTAGAAGCACAAGGAATAGGACATATGAAGAGTATTTGGTCAAATGGAAAGGACGACCTGTAGAAGATTCATCGTGGCTAACAAAGGAGGAGGTTAACCGTCTTGGTTTTCCTCTGCACACCTGAGTCGTGACAGGGTCACTTCTCAAATTACCCTGGGTCTCTGATGCAGGAGCATCCTGGGTGTAAGAGCAATCTTGCATCACCCAAAAATATTTCTGTTTTTATATTCAATAAGGGCTATTTTAGTGCAGAGCTGCTATTTATGGAAAGTTACTATTTTTGGTAATTTTTGCATGTGCTCAGAATGATCTGATTTATTTCTTGGAGGTTCATTTTGGTCATGTAAGTCTGCCAGTAAAGTTTCATTGCTAGATCAAGTGTAAACTGGAAGATATTGAAGATTTTCGGTATTGGCAGCAAGGTATAGAAATTTTGAACTCAGTTTTGAAAGCTTTAGAGGCCCCAGATGAGGTCAAAAATTTGAGTGACGGGCGCTTGCGCCGGTTAAGCCTGTAGAGCGCTTCGTGGCATTTTTGAAATGGGGTTATAATAGCCGATCGGGTCAACTGGTGATGACTTATGGTCTTCGGAAGTTGGGCCACTTGAAATGGCAAAAAATAATTTTCTTCAAAATTTCCGCTCGGGTTTCAAAGGTTATCTTGAGCCGACTATGATGTAATAAAATGTAAAATAAAATAATTCTAAGTTTGGTCGGCCTTATTGGCTAAAATTCTGGAACCTTCCCAGGCGGTGGATAATTGCCTATATAAGGAAGGTTGTATTATTGTCTTAGGTAGTTCAGAATAGTTCTGTGTAATAGTTCGAGGCTTTGTCCTATAGAATATTGTAAGGGAATGCCCATGTGGCTTTGCATATTGTAATTCTGAAAGTTTGTAATTCCACATTTGTGGAGATAATAAGAAGCCAATTTTTCTGTTCTTGCATATTATTGTTGTTGTTTCTCTTTTTCTGTTATGTGTTTGTGGTATTAAGGGGAGCACCCTTCATCAAGTGGTATCAGAGCAGAATTTCTTGAGTGTGTAAACAGATCACCGACTATGAGGCAGTTTGCACCAGGACCGTGGCTAGGGTTTCAGCGCGCATCGCGAAAATGCCTCCACGAAAGGAACGTGGCGGAAGAGCTGGTGTTGTAACACCTGAGGTTAGAGAGCTGCAGAGACAAGTGCGAGCATTGCAAGAAGAGATTCGCAGAAGAATGAATCTTAATGTCAGAGATGTAAGTGAGGATGAAGCTGAAGAAGAATATCAAGAAGGAGAAGCTGAAATTGTGAACCAGGAGGAAGAAAGACTTTTTCGAGCGATTTCCAAGATTGGGAAAAGACCTAAGATTGAGTTTCCTACATTTTCTAGAAATCTTAACCCAGAGGAATTGATCGACTGGATCAATGAATGTGAGGAGTATTTTGAGTATGAAGATGTTGAGGATCCTGATAGGGTCAAATTTGCGAAGGCCAGACTGAAAGGTCATGCGAAGATCTGGTGGCAAGAAATTCAATTGGAGCGAAATAGAAGAGGGAAAGATAAAATCACAAGATGGGATCGGATGGTGGAAAAATTGAAGCGACAGTTCATTCCTATTGATTATGAGCTTGACCTACTGAAAAAAATGAAAAGTTTGAAGCAAGCAGGAAAATCTATTCAAGAGTATACAGAGGAGTTCTATCGACTCCTCATCAGAACAGGCCATGCCGAAGCTGATAAGGAGAAAGTTGCCCGATACCTTAATGGGTTAAGGCCAAGCATTCAGGAGGAGTTGAATCTGGTTTGAATGAACAGTATTGAGGAGGCATACCAATTTGCCCTAAAAGTAGAGGAAAAGCTGAACAAGAAGTTCGAGAGTAGATAAAATGGAAGAGGTCGCGGTGGACGATCTGGTGGACGGTCATATGGTGGCCGAAATGAAGATCCGAAAAAGAAGGATGAGGCCAGTAGCAGTCAAAATCAGCGAGGAAATAATTTCAATCGCTTCCAATATCAGAATAATAGAGATCAGAGAGGAAGAGGAAGAGGACAAGGATCTGGAAGAGGTGGCTTCCGTGGAACATGTTTTCACTGTGGAGAAGAAGGTCATAGGGCATTTGAATGTCCTCAGCGCCAAGCCAGAACGGATAGGAGAAATGAAAGCCAGGCCAGAGTTGCACATGTAGATGAAGATGCTAGATCATCAAATTCTGAAGATGCTAAAAGAGGAGAAACATTGATTAACAGAAGAGTCCTGTTGAGTGGTGAGAATGAACTTGAGCAAAGGAGGAGCCTATTTAACACCAGGTGCAAGTGTGAAGGTAAATATTGTGATGTGATTATTGATAGTGGAAGCACTGACAATTTGGTGTCAGAAGAGATGGTGACAAAGTTGAAGCTCAAGAGACAGAAACACCCACATCCATATCGGATTGCTTGGGTACAGGATGACCACAAGGTTATGGTCAATGAACAATGCCTAGTGAAGTTCAAGATTGGGGGATACCAAGATGAGGTATTGTGTGATATCATATCTATGGATGCATGTCATATGTTGTTGGGTAGACCATGGCAGTTTGACAGATGTGCTGTACATGATGGTCGTGCAAATACCTATTCCTTGACAAAGGATGGAGTGTGACATAAGCTAAAACCATTGAAGGAGACTGAAAAAAAGGTATGTGGTAATGCAAGGATAACTTTTGTTGATGGAAGAAATTTCCTAGATGGTATGAGGCATGAGCATGTATGTTTTTCTTTAATTCCAAAAGCTGGTAAAGAGGAAGTAGAAGATGTTCCTGTAGAAGTTGCAGATTTGTTGAATGAGTTTCAGGATATTGTATCTGATAACGTGCCTGATGAATTACCACCAGTCAGGAAGATGAGTCATCAGATGGACTTGATCCCAGGAGTGACTTTGCCGAATAAGGCAGCACACAGAATGACACCTGCAGAAAGTGAGGAGTTGAACAGACAAGTACATGAAATGTTACAGAAAGGATTGATCTGTGAGAGTCTGAGTCCCTGTGCTGTACTAGCGGTATTAGCACCAAAGAAGAATGGAGAATGGAGGATGTGTATAGATTCTAGGACAATAAACAAGATCACAATCAAGTACAGGTTTTCATTACCACGAATGGATGATATTATGGACTGTTTGAGTGGATCAGAGAAGGAGATGAATGGAAGACTGTCTTCAAGACAAAGGAAGGACTATATGAGTGGTTAGTCATGCCTTTTGGGCTAACCAATGCACCGAGCACTTTCATGCGGCTCATGAACGAGGTTCTGAAAGAATTTCTAGGTAAGTTTGTCATTGTTTACCTAGATGATATTTTGATCTTTAGTAAGACATTGGATGAGCATATGATGCATATTCGTATGGTATTTGAGAAGTTGAGAGAAGAGAAATTGCTGAATAATTTGAAGAAGTACAGTTTTGTGAAGAAAGAGTTGGTGTATTTGGGGTTTGTAGTTTCAGGAGAAGGTCTAAAAATGGACCCAGAGAAGGTACAGGCTATCCTTGAATGGCCTACTCCAAAGAGTGCTACTGAGGTAAGATCTTTTCATGGTCTAGCTATCTTTTACAGAAAGTTTATCAAAAATTTTAGTAGTATTTGTGGACCCTTGACTGAAACAATGAGAGGGGATAGAAAAGAGTTTAAGTGGACTAATGGGGCAGAAAAGAGTTTTAAATTGTTGAAACAAAAAGTTACAGAAGAACCTGTTTTAGCACTTCCAGATTTTAATAAGGTGTTTCAAGTAGATTGTGATGCTAGTGGTACTGCAATAGGAGCTGTTATGAGCCAAAAAAGTAAACCTGTTGCTTATTTCAGTGAGAAGTTAAATGATGCCAAGAGGAAATATTCTGTTTATGATCAAGAATTTTATGCTATAGTTTAGGCATTAAAGAAGTGGAGACATTATCTACTTCCTAATGAGTTTGTTTTGTATACTGATCATCAAGCTTTGCAATATTTGAATACTCAAGGAAAGTTGAATCAGAGGCATTTGAAATGGGTTGAGTTTTTGCAGAGTTATACATTTGTTTTGAAATATAGGAGTGGAAAGTCTAATAGGGTTGCAGATGCTCTTAGCAGAAGGCAACTATTGCTAACAGAAATGTAGATTGAAGTGGTTGGGTTCAAGGAACTCAAGAATTTGTATCCAGAGGATCTTGATTTTGGTGAAGCTTGGAAAGCTTGTACAGAACCTGTTATTCTAGACAGGATGAAATGGTTGGATTTCATCATCCAGGATGATATGCTATTCAGAGGGAGTCAGTTGTGCATTCCACGAAGTTCTATGAGGGAGAATCTCATCAAGGAGAAGTATAGCGGAGGATTGGCTAGACATTTTGGTCGTGATAAAACCCTTGGTTTGGTTAGTGAGAATTATTATTGGCCACAGTTGCAGCAAGATGTGAAGAAGTTTGTACAGAGTTGCAGAGTATGTCAAATGGGGAAAGGAGTGAAGCAGAATACAGGGTTGTACCAGCCATTGCCTATACCAAAGAAGCCTTGGGAGGATATCAGTATGGACTTTGTTCTTGGTTTACCGAGGGTACAGCGGGGACATGATGAAATTTTTGTAGTAGTTGACAGATTTTTGAAGATGACACATTTCATTCCCTGCAAGAAGACTAATGATGCTGTTCATGTAGCTGAATTATTTTTCAGAGAAGTAGTGAGACTTCATGGTTTGCCAAAAACCATAGTTTCAGATCGGGACACTAAGTTTGTTGGATATTTTTGGCGTACATTGTGGAAGAAGTTGAAGACAGATTTGAAGTTCAGTTCATCACATCACCCACAGACCGATGGACAGACAGAGGTGGTGAATAAGAGTTTGGGAAATCTGCTGAGATGTTTGGTTGGGGATAAGCCAACAGGATGGGATTTGATTTTACCACAGGCAGAATTTGCATACAATAATTCTGTCAACAAGAGCACTGGTAAATCACCATTCCATTTTATATATGGAAGTAGTACAAGAAATGCATATGAGTTGAGAAAGATAGATAAAGGAGAAATAAGTAGTGTTGAGGCTAAGGATTTTGCAGAACATTTGAAGAACATCCATGGGGAGGTGAGGAAGCATATTACCAAGATGAACGCATAGTATAAGGCTAAGGCAGATGAGAAAAGGAAGTATAAGGAATTTCAGGTTGGTGATGAAGTCATGGTTCATTTGTGGAAGGAGCGGTTTCCAGTTGGTACATATAACAAGTTGAAAATGAAGAAGTTTGGACCATGTAAGATATTGAAGAAGCATGATACAGAAAATGCATATGAGGTAGAATTGCCTAGTGAGTTGAATATTTCACCAGTGTTTAACATTTCAGATCTGACAGAGTATCATGAAGGAGGTGTTGAAGATGAGATCACAACATCACAGTGGAGTATTCCAGCAACTAGTTCAGACACTAAGGAGATCGAAGACATACTAGACAGTCATGTTGGTAGAAGCACAAGGAATAGGACATATGAAGAGTATTTGGTCAGATAGAAAGGATGAACTGTAGAAGATTCATCGTGGCTAACAAAGGAGGAGGTTAACCGTCTTGGTTTTCCTCTGCACACCTGAGTCGTGACAGGGTCACTTCTCAAATTACCCTGGGTGTCTGAGGCAGGAGCATCCTAGGTGTAAGAGCAATCTTGCATCACCCAAAAATATTTTTGTTTTTCTATTCAATAAGGGCTATTTTAGTGCAGAGCTGCTATTTATGGAAAGTTATTATTTTTGGTAATTTTTGCATGTGCTCAGAATGAGGTCAAAAATTTGGGTGACGGGCGCCTATTCTGGTCAAGTCTGTAGAGCGTTTTGTGGCATTTCCAAAATGGGGTTATAATAGCCGATCGGGTCAACTGGTGATGACTTATGGTCTTCGAAAGTTGGGCCACCTGGAATGGCGAAAAATAATTTTCTTCAAAATTTCCGTTCGGGTTTCAAAGGTTATCTTGAGCTGACTATGATGTAATAAAATGTAAAATAAAATAATTCTAAGTTTGGTCGGCCTTATTGGCTAAAATTCTGGAACCTTCCCAAGCGGTGGATAATTGCCTATATAAGGAAGGCTGTATTATTGTCTTAGGCAGTTCAGAATAGTTCTGGGTAATAGTTCGAGGCTTTGTCTTACAGAATATTGTAAGGGAATGCCCATGTGGCTTTGCATATTATAATTCTGAAAGTTTGTAATTCCACATTTGTAGAGATAATAAGAAGCCAATTTTTCTGTTCTTGCATATTATTGTTGTTGTTTCTCTTTTTCTTTTATGTGTTTGTGGTATTAAGGGGAGCACCCTTCATCACAAAGTTTCATGGCTAGATCAGGTCTAGTTTTGAAGATATTAAAGATTTTTGGTATTAGCAGTAGGGTACAGAAATTTTGAACTCAGTTTTGAAGGCTTTAGAAGCCCCGGATGAAATTGAAAATTTGGGTGACAAGCGCTTTGCGCCGGTCAAGCCTATAGAGCGCTTCATGGCGTGTCCAGAATGGAGTTATAATAGCCAATTGGGTCAGCGGGCGATGACTTATGGTCTTCAAAAGTTGGGTCACCTGAAATGGCGAAAAATAATTTTTTTTCAAAATTTCTGTTTGGGTTTCAAAACTCATTTTGAGCCGACTTCGATGTAATAAATTGTAAAATAAAATAATTCTAAGTTTGGTCGGCCCTAAGGGCTAAATTCCTAGAACCTTCTCGGGTGGTGGAAATTGCCTATATAAAGAAGGCCCGTAGTGTTGTCTAGGGCAGTTCTGGGTAGTAGATCCGGGTATTGATTCGAGGCTTTGTCCTACAGAATATTGTAAGGGAATGCCCATGTGGCTTTGCATATTGTAATTCTGAAAGTTTGTAATTCCACATTTGTGAAGATAATAAGAAGCCAATTTTCTGTTCTTGCATATTATTGTTGTTGTTTCTCTATTTCTGTTATGTGTTTGTGGTATTAAGGGGAGCACCCTTCATCAAGTGGTATCAGAGCAGGAGTTCTTGAGTGTGTAAACAGATCACCAATTGTGAGGTAGTTTGCACCAAGACCGTGGTTAGGGTTTCAGCGTGCATCGCAAAAATGCCTCCACGAAGAGAATGTGGCAGAAGAGCTAGTGTTGTGACACCTAAGGTTAGAGATCTGTAGAGACAAGTGTGAGCATTGCAAGAAGAGATTCGCAGAGGAATGAATCTTAATGTCAGAGATGAAAGCGAGGATGAAGCCGAAGAATAATATCAAGAAGGAGAAGCTGAAATTGTGAACCAGGAGGAAGAAACACTTTTTCGGGCGATTTTCAAGATTGGGAAAAGACCTAAGATTGAGGTTCCTACATTTTCTAGAAATCTTAACACAGAGGAATTGATCAACTAGATCAATGAATGTGACGAATATTTTGAGTATGAAGATGTTGAGGATCCTGATAGGGTCAAGTTTGCGAAGGCCAGATTGAAAGGTCATGTGAAGATCTGGTGACAAGAGATTCAATTGGAGCGAAATAGAAGAGAGAAAGATAAAATCACAAGATGGGATCGGATGGTAGATAAATTAAAGCGACAGTTCATTCCTATTGATTATGAGCTTGACCTACTAAAGAAAATGCAAAGTTTGAAACAAGCAGGAAGATCTATTCAGGAGTATACAGAGGAGTTCTATTGACTCCTCATCAGAACAGGCCATGTGGAAGCTGATAAGGAGAAAGTTGCCCGATACCTTAATGGGTTAAGGCCAAGTATTCAAGAGGATTTGAATCTAGTTCGAATGAATAGTATTAAGGAGGCATACCAGTTTGCCCTAAAAGTAGAGGAAAAGCTGAATAAGATGTTTGAGAGCAAACAAAAATGGAAGAGGTCGTGGTGGAAGATCTAGTGGATGGTCATATGGTGGCTGAAATGAAGATCTGAAAAAGAAGGATGAGACCAGTAGCAACCAGAATCAAAGAGAAAATAATTCCAATCATTTCCAAGATCAAAATAATAGAGATCAGAGAGGAAGAGGAAGAGGACAAGGATCTGGAAGAGGAGGCTTTCGTAGAACATGTTTTGACTATGGAGAAGAAGGTCATAGGGTATTTGAATGTCCTCAGCACCAAGGCAGAACAGACAGGAGAAATAAGAGCCAGGCTAGAGTTGCATATGTAGATGAAGATGCTAGATCATCAACTTCTGAAGATGTTGAAAGAGGAGAAAGGCTAATTAACAGAAGAGTCTTGCTGAGTGGTGAGAATGAACCTGAACAAAGGAGGAGCCTGTTTCACACTAGATGCAAGTGTGAGGGTAAATGTTGTGATGTGATTATCAATAGTGGAAGCACTGACAATTTGGTATCAGAAGAGATGGTGACAAAGTTGAAGCTCAAGAGACAGAAACACCCACATCCATATCGGATTGCCTGGGTGCAGGATGACCACAAGGTCATGGTCAGTGAACAGTGCATGGTAAAGTTCAAGATCGGCGGGTACCAAGATGAGGTACTATGTGATATCATCTCTATGGATGCATGTCATATGTTGTTGGGTAGATCATGGCAGTCTGACAAATTTTTTGTACACGATGGTCATGCGAATACCTATTCCCTAGCAAAAGATGGAGTGCGACATAAGCTAAAGCCATTGAAGGAGACCGAAGAAAAGCTATGTGGTAATGCAAGAATAACATTTATCGATGGAAGAAAATTCGTAGATGGTATGAGGCATGAGCATGTGTGTTTTGCTTTAATTCCAAAAGTTGGTAAAGAAGAAGTAGAGAATGTACTTGTAGAGGTTGCAGATTTATTGAATGAGTTTCAGGATATTGTATCTGATAATGTACCTGATGGATTACCACTGGTAAGGAAGATCAGTCATCAGATGGATTTGATTCCAAGAGCCAGTTTTCCAAACAAGGCAGCACACAAAATGACACCAGCAGAAAGTGAAGAGTTGAACAAGGGTTTGATTCAAGAGAGTCTGAGTCCCTGTGCTGTACCAGCGATATTAGCACCAAAGAAGAATGGAGAGTGGAGGATGTGTACAGATTCCAGAGCAATAAACAAGATCACAATCAAGTATAGGTTTTCATTACCACGAATGGATGATATTATGGATTGTTTGAGTGGGGCTGTGTATTTCTCAAAGATAGATTTGAAGAGTGGATATCACCAGATTCGGATTAGAGAAGGAGATGAATGGAAGACTTCCTTCAAGACAAAGGAAGTATTGTATGAGTGGTTAGTCATGCTTTTTGGGCTAACCAATGCACCGAGCACTTTCATGCGGCTCATGAATGAGGTCCTAAAAGAATTTCTGGGTAAGTTTGTCATTGTTTACCTAGATGATATTTTGATTTTTAGCAAGACATTGGAGGAACATATGATGCATATCCATATGCTATTTGAGAAGTTGAAGATGAGAAATTATTGATTAATTTGAAGAAGTGTAGTTTTGTGAAGAAAGAGTTAATGTATTTGGGATTTGTAGTTTCAGCAGAAGGTCTAAAAATGGACCCAAAGAAGGTACAGGCTATCCTTGAATGGCCTACTCCAAGGAGTGCTAACGAGGTAAGATCTTTTCATGGTTTGGCTAGCTTTTACAGAAAATTTATCAAAAATTTTACCAGTATTTGTGGACCCTTGATTGAAACAATGAGAGGGGATAGAAAAGAGTTTAAGTGGACTAATGGGGCAGAAAAGAGTTTTCAATTGTTGAAATAAAAAGTTACAGAACAACCTATTTTAGCACTTCCAAATTTTAATAAGGTGTTTCAAGTAGATTGTGATGCTAGTGGTACTCCAATAGGAGCTGTTATGAGCCAAGAAGGTAAACATGTTGCTTATTTCAGTGAGAAATTAAATGATGGAAAGAGAAAATATTGTCTATAATCAGAAATTTTATGCTATAGTTCAGGCATTAAAGAAGTGGAGACATTATCTTCTTTCTAAGGAGTTTGTTTTGTATACTAATCATCAAGCGTTGCAATATTTGAATAGTCAAGGAAAGTTGAATCAGAGGCATTTGAAATGAGTTGAGTTTTTGCAGAGTTATACATTTATTTTGAAACACAGAAGTGGAAAGTCTAACAGGGTTACGGATGCTCTTAGCAGAAGGCAACTATTGCTGACAAAGATGGAGATTGAGGTGGTTGGGTTCAAGGAACTCAAGAATTTGTATCGAGAGGATCCTGATTTTGGTGGAGCTTGGAAAGTTTGTAAAGAACTTGTTACTCTAGATAGGACGAAGTGGCTAGATTTTATCATCCAGGATGATATGCTATTCAAAGGGAGTCAGTTGTGCATTCCAAGAAGTACTATGAGAGATAATCTCATCAAAGAGAAGCATAGTGGAGGATTGGCTGGACATTTTGGTCATGATAAAATATTTTCTTTGGTTGGTGAGAATTATCATTAGCCACAATTGCGGCAAGATGTGAAGAAGTTTGTATAGAGTTGCAGAGTATGTCATATAGCGAAAGGGGTGAACCAGAATACAGGGTTGTATCAGCCATTGCCTATACCAGAGAAGCCTTGCGAGGATATCAGTATGGACTTTGTTCTTGGTTTATCAAGGACACAGCGGGGAGATGATTCAATTTTTGTAATAGTTGATAGATTTTCAAAGATGACACATTTCATTCTCTACAAAAAAACTAATGATGTTGTTCATGTAGCAGAATTGTTTTTCAGAGAAGTGGTGAGACTACATGGTTTGCCAAAGACCATAGTTTTAGATCGAGATACTAAGTTTGTTGGATATTTTTGGCGTACATTGTGGAAGAAGTTGAAGACATATTTGAATTTCAGTTCATCACATCATCCACAAACTGATGGACAGACAGAGGTGGTGGATAGAAGTCTAGGAAATCTGTTGAGATGTTTGGTTGGAGATAAGCCATCAGGATGGGATTTGATTTTACCACAGGCAGAATTTGCATACAATAATTCTGTCAACAGGAGCACTGGTAAATCACCATTCCAGATTGTATATGGAAGTAGTCCAAGAAATGCATCTCAGTTGAGAAAGATAGATAAAGGAGAAATAAGTAGTGCTGAAGCTAAAGATTTTGCAAAACATTTGAAGAACATCCATGAGGAGGTGAGGAAGTATATTACCAAGATGAATGTGCAGTATAAGACTAAGGCAGATGAGAAAAGGAGGCATAAGGAATTTTAGGTTGGGGATGAAGTCATGGTTCATTTACGAAAGGAGCAGTTTCTAGTTGGTACATATAACAAGCTGAAAATGAAGAAGTTTGGACCATGTAAGATACTGAAGAAGCATGATTCAGGAAATGCATATCAGGTAGGATTTCCTACTGAGCTAAATATTTCACCAGTGTTTAATATTTTAGATTTGACAGAGTATATGAAGGAGGTGTTGAAGATGAGGTTGCAGCAACACAGTGGAGTATTCTAGCAACCAGTTCAGATATCAAGGAGATTGAAGACATACTGGACAGTCATGTTGTCAGAAGTACAAGGAACATAATATATGAAGAGTATTTGGTCAAATAGAAAGGATGACCTGTTGAAGATTCATCATGGCTAACAAAGGAGGAGGTTAACTATCTTGGTTTTCCTTTGCACACCTGAGTCGTGACAGGGTCACTTCTCAAATTACCCCGGGTGTCTGATGCAGGAGCATCCTGTGTGTAAGAGCAATATTGCATCACCCAAAAATATTTTTGTTTTTGTATTCAATAAGGGCTATCTTGTGTAGAGTTGCTATTTATGGAAACTTGCTATTTTTTTTTAGTAAGTTGGTTTTACGATCTTGAAATGTTCTAATTTTACATATAGAGGTTCATCTCAGTCATATCGACTTGCCAACAAAGTTTCATGGCTAGATCAGGTCTAGTTTTGAAGATATTGAAAATTTTTGGTATTGGCAGCAGGGTATAGAAACTTTGAACTCAGTTTTGAAGGCTTTAGAGGCCCCGAATGAGGTTAAAAATTTGGGTGACAAGCGCTTTGCACCCATCAAGCCTGTAGAGCACTTTGTGGCATGTCCAGAATGGAGTTATAATAGCAAATTAGGTCAATGAGCGATGACTTATGGTCTTCGAAAGTTGGGTCACCTGAAATGGCAGAAAATAATTTTTCTTCAAAATTTTTGTTTGGGTTTCAAAACTCATTTTGAGCCAACTTTGATGTAATAAATTGAAAAATAAAATAATTCTAAGTTTGGCCGTCCCTAAAGGCTAAATTCCTAGAACCTTCTCGGGCGGTGGAAATTGCCTATATAAAGAAGGCCCATGGTGTTGTTTAGGGCAGTTTTGGGTAGTAGATCTGGGTATTGATTCGAGACTTTGTCGTACAGAATATTGTAAGGGAATGCCCATGTGGCTTTGCATATTGTAATTCTGAAAGTTTGTAATTCCATATTTGTGGAGATAATAAGAAGCCAATTTTCTATTCTTGCATATTATTGTTGTTGTTTCTCTATTTCTGTTATGTGTTTGTGGTATTAAGGGGAGCACCCTTCATTAAGTGGTATCAGAGGAGGAGTTCTTGAGTGTGTAAATAGATCACCAACTGTGAGGCAGTTTGCACCAAGACTGTGGTTAGGGTTTCAGTGCGCATCATGAAAATACCTCCACGAAGAGAATGTGGCGGAAGAGCTGGTGCTGTGACACTTGAGGTTAGAGAGCTGCAGAGACAAGTGTGAGGATTGCAAGAAGAGATTCGCAGAGGAATGAATCTTATTGTCAGAGACGAAAGCGAGGATGAAGCCGAAGAAGAATATCAAGAAGGAGAAGCTGAAATTGTGAACCAGGAGGAAGAAAGACTTTTTCGGGCGATTTTCAAGATTGGGAAAAGACCTAAGATTGAGGTTCCTACATTTTCTAGAAATCTTAACCCAGAGGAATTGATTGACTGGATCAATGAATGTGAGGAGTATTTTGAGTATGAAGATGTTGAGGATCTTGATAGGGTCAAGTTTGCGAAGGCCAGATTGAAAGGTCATACGAAGATCTGGTGGCAAGAGATTCAATTGTAGCGAAATAGAAGAGGGAAAGATAAAATCACAAGATAGAATCGTATGGTAGATAAATTAAAGGGACAGTTCATTCCTGTTGATTATGAGCTTGAACTACTAAAGAAAATGCAAAGTTTGAAGCAAGCAGGAAGATCTGTTCAGGAGTATACAGAGGAGTTCTATCGACTCCTCATCAGAACAGGCCATGCGGAAGCTGATAAGGAGAAAGTTGCCCGATACCTTAATGGGTTAAGGCTAAGTATTCAGGAGGATTTGAATCTGGTTCGAATGAATAGTATTGAGGAGGCATACCAATTTGCCCTAAAACTAGAGGAAAAGCTGAACAAGAAGTTTGAGAGCAGACAAAATGGAAGAGATCGTGGTGGAAGATCTAGTGGACGGTCATATGGTGGTCGAAATGAAGATCCAAAAAAGAAGGATGAGGCCAGTAGCAACCAGAATCAGAGAGGAAACAATTCCAATCATTTCCAAGATCAGAATAATAGAGATCAGAGAGGAAGAGGAAGAGGACAAGGATCTGGAAGAGGAGGCTTCCGTGGAACATATTTTCACTATGAAGAAGAAGGTCATAGGGCATTTGAATGTCCTCAGCGTCAAGGCAGAACAAACAGGAGAAATGAAGGCCAGGCCAGAGTTGCACATGTAGATGAAGATGCTAGATCATCAAATTCTGAAGATGCTGAAAGAGGAGAAAGGCTAATTAACAGAAGAGTCTTGCTGAGTGATGAGAATGAACCTAAACAAAGGAGGAGCCTGTTTCGCACTAGATGCAAGTGTGAGGGTAAATATTGTGATGTGATTATTGATAGTGGAAGCACTGACAATTTGGTGTCAGAAGAGATGGTGACAAAGTTGAAGCTCAAGAGACAGAAACACCCACATCCATATTGGATTGCCTGGGTGCAGGATGACCACAAGGTCATGGTCAAATAATAGTGCTTGGTAAAGTTCAAGATCGGCGGGTACCAAGATGAGGTACTATGTGATATCATCTTTATGGATGCATGTGATATGTTGCTGGGTAGACCGTGGCAATTTGACAGATGTGTTGTACATGATGGTTGTGCGAATACCTATTTCCTAACAAAGGATGGAGTGCGACATAAGCTAAAGCCATTGAAGGAGACCGAAGAAAAGGTATGTGGTAATGCAAGAATAACATTTGTTGATGGAAGAAAATTCGTAGATGGTATGAGGCATGAGCATGTGTGTTTTGCTTTAATTCTAAAAGTTGGTAAAGAAGTAGAGGATGTACCTGTAGAGGTTGCAGATTTGTTGAATGAGTTTCAGGATATTGTATTTGATAATGTACCTGATGGATTACCACCGGTAAGGAAGATCAGTCATCAGATAGATTTGATTCCAAGAGCCAGTTTGCCAAACAAGGTAGCACACAAAATGACACCAACAGAAAGTGAAGAGTTGAACAAGGGGTTGATTCAAGAGAGTCTGAGTCCCTGTGCTGTTCCAGCGGTATTAGCACCAAAGAAGAATAGAGAGTGGAGGATGTGTACAGATTCCAGAGCAATAAACAAGATCACAATCATGTATAGGTTTCCATTGCCACGAATGGATGATATTATGGATTGTTTGAGTGGGGCTGTGTATTTCTCAAAGATAGATTTGAAAAGTGGATATCACCAGATTCAGATTAGAGAAGGAGATGAATGGAAGACTGCCTTCAAGACAAAGGAAGGATTATATGAGTGGGTAGTCATGCCTTTTGGGCTAACCAATGCACCGACCACTTTCATGCGGCTCATGAACGAGGTCCTAAAAGAATTTCTGGGTAAGTTTGTCATTGTTTACCTAGATGATATTTTGATTTTTAGCAAGACATTGGAGGAACATATGATTCATATCCATATGGTGTTTGAGAAGTTTAGAGATGAGAAATTGTTGATTAATTTGAAGAAGTGTAGTTTTGTGAAAAAAGAGTTAGTGTATTTGGGATTTGTAGTTTTAGTAGAAGGTCTAAAAATGGACCCAGAGAAGGTACAGGCTATCCTTGAATGGCCTACTCCAATGAGTGCTACCGAGGTAAGATTTTTTCATGGTTTGGCTAGCTTTTATAGAAAATTTATCAAAAATTTTAGCAGTATTTGTGGACCCTTGACTGAAACAATGAGAGGGGATAGAAAAGAGTTTAAGTGGACTAATGGGGTAGAAAAGAGTTTTCAATTGTTGAAACAAAAAATTATAGAACAACCTATTTTAGCACTTCCAAATTTTAATAAGGTGTTTCAAGTAGATTGTGATGCTAGTGGTACTGCAATAGGAGCTGTTATGAGACAAGAAGGTAAACATGTTGCTTATTTCAGTGAAAAGTTAAATGATGCCAAGAGAAAATATTCTATCTATGATCAGAAATTTTATGCTATAGTTCAGGCATTAAAGAAGTGGAGACATTATCTGCTTCCTAAAGAGTTTGTTTTGTATACTGATCATCAAGCGTTGCAATATTTGAATAGTCAAGGAAAGTTGAATCAGAGGCATTGTAAATGGGTTGAGTTTTTGTAGAGTTATACATTTATTTTGAAATACAGAAGTGGAAAGTCTAACAGGGTTGCAGATGCTCTTAGCAGAAGGCATCTATTGCTGACAGAGATGTAGATTGAGGTGGTTGGGTTCAAGGAACTCAAGAATTTGTATCCAAATGATCCTGATTTTGGTGGAGCTTGAAAAGCTTGTAAAGAACCTATTACTCTAGATAGGACGAAGCGGCTAGATTTTATCATCCAAGATGATATGCTATTCAAAGGGAGTCAGTTTTGTATTCCAAGAAGTTCTATGAGGGAGAATCTCATCAAAGAGAAGTATAGTGGAGGATTGGCTGGACATTTTGGTCGTGATAAAACCCTTGCTTTGGTTGGTGAGAATTATTATTGGCCACAATTGTGGCAAGATGTGAAGAATTTTGTACAGAGTTGCAGAGTATGTCAGATGGTGAAAGGGATGAAGCAGAATACAGGGTTGTATCAGTCATTGCCTACACCAGAGAAGCCTTGGGAGGATATTAGTATGGACTTTGTTCTTGGTTTACCGAGGAAACAGTGGGGACATGATTTAATTTTTGTAGTAGTTGACAGATTTTCGAAGATGGCACATTTCATTCCTTGCAAAAAGACAATTGATGTTGTTCATGTAGCAGAATTGTTTTTCAGAGAAGTGGTGAGACTACATGGTTTGCCAAAGACCATAGTTTCAGATCGAGATACTAAGTTTGTTGGATATTTATGGCGTACATTGTGGAAGAAGTTGAAGACAGATTTAAATTTTAGTTCATCACATCATCCACAGACTGATGGACAGACAGAGGTGGTGAATAAAAGTCTGAGAAATCTGTTGAGATGTTTGGTTGGAGATAAGCCAATAGGATGGGATTTGATTTTACCACAGGCAGAATTTGCATATAATAATTCTGTCAACAGGAGCACTGGTAAATCACCATTCTAGATTGTATATGGAAGTAGTCCAAGAAATGCATCTCAGTTGAGAAAGATAGATAAAGGAGAAATAAGTAGTGCTGAAGCTGAAGATTTTGCAAAACATTTGAAGAACATCCATGAAGAGGTGAGGAAGCATATTACCAAGATGAATGTGCAGTATAAGACTAAGGCAGATAAGAAAAGGAGGCATAAGGAATTTCAGGTTGGGGATGAAGTCATGGTTCATTTGCGAAAGGAGCGGTTTCCAGTTAGTACATATAACAAGCTGAAAATGAAGAAGTTTGGACCATGTAAGATACTGAAGAAGCATGATTTAGGAAATGCATATGAGGTAGAATTGCCTACTGAGCTGAATATTTCACCAGTGTTTAACATTTCAGATTTGACAGAGTATCATGAAGGAGGTGTTGAAGATGAGGTTGCAGTAGCATAGTGGAGTATTCTAGCAACTAGTTCAGATATCAAGGAGATTGAAGACATACTGGACAGTCGTGTTGGCAGAAGCACAAGGAACAGGATATATGAAGAGTATTTGGTCAAATGGAAAGGATGACCTGTTGAAGATTCATCATGGCTAACAAAGGAGGAGGTTAACCATCTTGGTTTTCCTCTGCACACCTGAGTCGTGACAGGGACACTTCTCAAATTACCCTGGGTGTCTGATGCAGGAGCATCCTGGGTGTAAGAGCAATCTTGCATCACCCAAAAATATTTTTGTTTTTGTATTCAATAAGGGCTATCTTGTGCAGAGTTGCTATTTATGGAAACTTTCTATTTTTTTTTTAGTAAGTTGGTCTTACGATCTCAAAATGTTCTAATTTTACATATGGAGGTTCATCTCAGTCATATCAGCTTGCCAGCAAAGTTTCATGGCAAGATCAGGTCTAGTTTTGAAGATATTGAAGATTTTCGGTATTGGCAGCAGGGTACAGAAACTTTGAACTCGGTTTTGAAGGCTTTAGAGGCCCCGGATGAGGTTGAAAATTTGGGTGATAGGCACATAGCGCCGGTCAAGCCTGTAGAGTGCTTCGTGGCGTGTCCAGAATGGGGTTATAATAGTCAATCGGGTCAACGGGCGATGACTTATGGTCTTCGAAAGTTGGGTCACCTGAAATGGCAGAAAATAATTTTTCTTCAAAATTTTTGTTTGGGTTTCAAAACTCATTTTGAGACGACTTTGATGTAATAAATTGTAAAATAAAATAATTCTAAGTTTGGTCGGCCCTAAGGGCTAAATTTCTAGAACCTTCTCGGGCGGTGGAAATTGCCTATATAAAGAAGGCCCGTAGTGTTGTCTAGGGCAGTTCTGGGTAGTAGATCTGGGTATTCATTCGAGGCTTTGTCCTACAGAATATTGTAAGGGAATGCCCATGTGACTTTGCATATTGTAATTCTAAAAGTTTGTAATTCCAGATTTGTGGAGATAATAAGAAGCCAATTTTCTGTTCTTGCATATTATTGTTGTTGTTTCTCTATTTCTGTTATGTGTTTGTGGTATTAAGGGGAGCACCCTTCATCAGGATGTAACCCTAGGTGATTTTGGTAGAATGGATAGCTTTTAGTCTTTGGCTGTTAATAAAAGAGGTATTAACCAAGACTCATGCTCCCTATACTAAGTGGTGAAAATAATTTAATTTTAAAAGTTATACAATAAAAAAATAAAATTTGATGTTATTTACAATCTAAGATATATTGAATAAAAATTACAATATTGCTACCAAAAAACATTTATATTATTATGTCTAGCAATTATAATTATCAGTTTGAAGAAAAAATTAAACTATATATATAATATATATCAAAATAATGCTTGTGTTTGAATGTTTCCAAAGTATATAGATATTTAATAAATTTAATTTTTAAATATGACCTTTAAATTATTTACTAACAATGGTATACATCATATTTACTAAAAATATTTAAATAGTTATCTTATTATTGACTAACATTTAATTTGAAATAACTAATAAAAAATAAAAATACAATTTTAGATCATTCACAATATAAAATGTAAATGTGTTCTAGTAGTACTTATAATAGAATTATATATTCATTAATTTAACATGAACTACACCTAATATGAAAAGTTTATTTTTTCTTCCATTACAATAATTACGCCATAGGCATTTCACTATGAATGTGTTTGAGCTGATTTTGTTGATCAGATGGCTACAAATTGTGGAGAAGGCAATGACGGACATTGGGAGACTGTGAGCCATCGATCCTGCGTTAAGGCATGACACAATTGATTGGTGAGAGAAAAAGCCCACGGATCACTAGTTAACACACCCAAACCCTCTGTAACATCTTAATCAGACGATTCACAAAGCTCCCCCGAAATATCTATGGACGTTACCAAAACCGTCGTTGTCAAGTGGGTCACTTTCTTTGTAGGTGCTGGTTTCACCTTGCTGTTAACTATTTGTTCCGTCCACTATTTGTTAACCGGTACTCTAACATGGATGCTCTAAAGATGAACAATGGAGGTTTACAATCCCCTGGCTCCCCTGAATCTAGAAACCTCTCTACTCTGTCAGAAAACAACACGGGAAACAAACTGGGAAATAGTATTCCGCATCAAATTAGATTTCCCATAGACATCTGATCAAATCAAATCTCGTGATCACATCAGATCATTTTGGGTTCTGATTTGTTTCAATCTTTGATTTGATTTGATTTGGCCTCTCTTAGCCGCCTCAATTTCTATAAGTACAGAGCAGGTTTACAGTTTTTCACATTCTACCCTTTTCTAGCTTCTAGACACCTTATTTATTTGTTCATATGCAGTCTCCAATCTGTTCAGTTGCTCACTTTCAACTGGCTCAACTCTCTGCTTAAACATTACAATTGTTCTCGACACTTATTATGGGGTTTTTATGGCCAGCTTGAAAGCGATGTCTGCGCAGAGGAAGGAAAATTGAATTCTAAGGGTGAGTCCTTTGAATTCGGTCCCACTGGATAACGCCTTAGAGTTTCCTTTACACTGGCTTGCAAATAAGTGAGCTCTTGCAAATCTGAATCCTTGACTACCCTTTTTGTTCTGACATGGTTGTCGAGCTCCTCCTAGGCTTTTCTTAGAATGTCTGGGTGCTACAACAGAGTCACTAATGCCTATTCGATGGTCACAAGAGGATGTGTCTTTATCTTTGGTTATCATGCTCTGCACCACAAAAAATTAAAATGGGGAGTGCAACTGAGAGAATAATCATCACCACATTTGAGGGCTTTTTGAAATTACAATAGAAAGGGGGAAGAAAATCATACAAGGGCGGTCAAATATGGTGGAAGTGCTAGATATAGTGTTGTCCATCGGAGGAAATGAAAAGAATTCATGGCTATTAGATTTCCTTGTCATTCCCAGTACACCACTGTCAAAGCCCTTTTCTTTTCTACTATTTTCTTTAATCCATTTCATTAAAATCTATGACACAATGTCTATGCACAGAGAATTCTCATATTCTCAATAGTTGGTTAAATTTTGCCAGGTTTCTGCCATAATTTTTGATACAGAGAAGAACTGATGATTATATAGTCCACTTCCGATGTTTTTTTAATTCTCTAAATATCTCTTACAGTAGCCTTGTTCTTCCACATGAAGAAAACAAAAATGCAATCTTTAGAGCAACATGATTTAACAAACAAATCGATTAGTTGCTTTCATTCTTTATAGTTACAAAAATTAATTGGGTTTTTTTTTTTTAGAGTACCCCTCCCTCTAAAAATCATCAGCACAAAACTATAGCTAGACTAGTTCTAATTGCTAATGGCTAACTATTTCTTTGGCTAATGGTTTCATGGATGTTTATAGCGCTGCTTATTTTTCACCTGTCACATTAAATTTGGGGAGGGGGGGGAATTTGGAGTTAAAAATTAAGATTGGAAGATAAAGAAAACATCTGCAGCAAACATTCAAGACCAAAAACAAACCAAAAATTATAACCCATCATTGCATGATTTTAGCTCCTACTCTTTATCGGCATATGATTTCTCCATCCAAAGATGTAGCTTTTCCTGAAATTTCTTCTCCAAAATACACATTGCAACATTTGAATAATAGATGCGGGACTATGAGTACATTAGAAAGAGAAGAAATAACTTTCGGCATTGGACTACACTTTAATTGAATTCAATTATTTGAATGGAACTTCATACCCTGTTCCAAAGCTCTCATGAACAGTAAGTCTTCTTTGGATGCTCTTGGCACTTACTACCATTCAGTATTTATTTTATATTATTAGATATCATAGCAGTTTTCTATCAAGGGGCCTCAATGGGTGTACCTGGAATAGCGAATGCAACTGGAAGCTTTGGAACAGGGTATTGTCAACCATGAAAACATAGAGGAGGGAGGGATTTTGTGAGATGTTGTTATAGCTGCTCTGCTAGATACATATGAAACACTGCCTCCTATTTTTATTTGGTTGCTTCAATCTATTCCCAAAATGGGTGCTTTGGAATAGGGAATGGACATCCAAACTTCAAAAACTTTGTTGGCATCCTCCCTGCCTGTGCCAAAATGGGAGCGTTAAAATGTTCACAATGTCATTACTGGCGTTCCTGGCCCAAGCAGCCTACCATCATGTCCACAATGTTTGAATTGTAGAACCCTTCAGTAGCCCAAATCCTATTCCAGCACAGAATCCTTCAGCCTGAATCACTAGGCTGATAAATGTAAGAATAAAAACCCGAATAATGAAACTTGTTGAATAAGTTTCACGAAGAGGACCCGTTCACGACACTTGCCTTTTGGAAGACTTTCCGGGTAACAGAACGATGTCAAATGAATTATTGAAATCGCACGTGTCTTGGCTCCAAGCTAGAAAATGAAATGTTTAAAATAAAGGAGTAAAATGAATGAAATAGTTTTTGTTTTATATGCCATTTTGCTCCTTTTTAGATTTTTTGTGCTTTCGGCAGTGAAAGCGACACCCTACAAATGATTCTTTTTTTAAACGCATTTTACATTTTTTTTTACTTAATATTGTGTATTTGTTTTATAATTATAATTTATATTTTGTTTATAGTTTTTATCATATTTCACTTTTAATGTAATTGTCACATATAATAATATTTTATATTCATTTTAAAGTAAAATTTTAAAAATTTGTAAAAATTATAATTATATACAATAATTTAAATAACTGATTAAAAATATTATATATGATTATATTATTTAAATATTAATTATTAATTTATCAAATACTTCATTACATATAATACATTTAAATAAAATTTAAAGATAAGTTTTAAATTAAATATTTTTATTTTTATTTGCTTTTATTTTTTATTATAAAGAATTGTTTTTACACATAATATAGTAAAATTAATTTTAAAGACACATGGGATCAAAGCTGGGGTCAAATCACATGGTTAAAAAACTCGTCCGCATAATCTAATTACCTATAAACATAATAACAAAGTCCTTGCAGAACATAGCATGCAGTATTAGTTGTAAGGCATTCAAAAGTAAGAATTATAGAAATTTAAACACTAATCCTTATAATTAAATCATGTTAATTACATTGAAATCCAACAAAGTGTTTTGACGTAGAAAACTATAAATTCACTGAGTGAGCACCTTGACGAAGTATGTCCACGTTGAAGATCCCATCACCAAACTGCTAAAACTAGATCCATTTCATTTTCTGTCAACCATCCATGTTACGAATTATAACTACCTTGAACACGAGAGGGAAACTGTACTTGTTGAGGGGATCATTGAGTAGGAGAGGCAATGTTGGTGGTTTGATAGTGTCATTACCGTTAGAGCATGTCATTATGGAGAATACATGAATTATGACCCCATATCAACTCCCAACTTCTCGCAGTAATTTTTGTAGTAGTTTATACATGTGTTGACAATGTTTGGGCTACCACCATTACATTTGTTGGCACCATTGACAGCTTGGATTTTGGCAGGGGTCTTGGGCTACCTTCTCTAGTTCATTCAACCCATCGAACCCAATGTCCTTTCCTATTGGACCATAGTTGAAATTCCTACAACAATCATTTCAATCTCATTAATATGAAGATGGAAGCTAGAGTAGGCATTGGCAGCCTGTATGAAACCATCGTAGGAATGGATGAAACTGTGGGTCTATTCATATAAGGAAATTTGTTGTTTACTATGCGTTTATGAACAAAAAGCTGAAATCCTCTGCTCCCTCCATGGAAAAAAATGAGTAAATGCCCAAAGAAAAGAGAAAATAATTGCATATGGCTTTGTGGTCCTTTTAACTCCTCTTCATCGTTGAAAGCACAATCAAATAAATGATAGCCACTTGTTTTCATTGTTGTTTTAGCATTTCTTATTGCAATTCCATGACCCGACTTTACAAATCAATGGATAATACTCCTGTTTGTTCACTGGAACAAATCAACGGATAAGTCTCCATCCATTTCTGTGCTCGCAATTTTTTCTTTATTTGTTATTTTTTTTATCAAACTGATTTTTATGTCTATATAATGCTAAAATGCAAACAAAACTAAAAGAGCCACCATTATTGCAATCTAAAGAGCCATTTTCTATGCTTAACAATACCACAAAATTTTATAATTCAATGCCTCATTTTTTGTTTCTGTGGAAATAAGACCTGTGTGGAGTATGGAGGAGAGAAGAGATAATTATATAGCCTTTCTCTGAACAAGGAATAAGAAAGATTAAAATGGAGATAGATCAAAGATGGATGTATAATTTAAAGTGTTTTTTCACTTTTTTTTAACTACTCGGTATGACTGGCATCCTACTTTATATTTAAAAAAATAGTATTTGCGTTCAAATTGGAATAAGCTACTACTGTTTTTGACACATTCTTAATCGTTGATTTTGCAGCGTGGAAGACTTGGTTAGCTTGCTTTGTTTTTATCATTTGATTGGTGAAAGAAATTTATGTTATTTTATTTTAGTTGTCCAAGTCATTTAAGAGACATTCCATGGCTAGATAGATATTTTCTTTCTGTTTAATAATTCAATAATGGCCTATATAATTTGTTTTAAAAATATAAATATAGATTAAAATATAAGTGAAGAAAAAATATATTACTAAAGTTCACATGGGAACAGATTTTTCCAAAATAGAGGATCAACATTATACCACTCAGATTTTTTTATGCTATTTGTTATATTTCATTTGTTCACAATGGGAATGAAAATATTATGTGACATATTAATTTTTAATTATATATTTTATTTTTCAAATAATAAGTTTAATGTTTAATTTTTTTTAAGTATTTTAAATTTATTTTAATAATCATATTATAATATATAATATATAATTAAGTTATTTATAGGTATATACCATATAAATTTTTTAATAATACTAATAATTAACTTTAAAAAATATATATATTGATACATAAGACTAAGTTTTTAATAAATTAATTTAATTTTATAATTGTATATTTAAAAAAATTAATAATAAATTATATGTCTAAATCCTCTGTAAAATTGAATTATTGTATATTTTATACTATATATATTATATTATAACATATATAATATATAATGAAGTGATTTTAAGATATAAGTTATATGAAATTTTTAATAATATTATTACTTATTTAACTTTTACAAATACATAAATAAATTAACAAGTGGCCTATACTTGCCTAATTAATTATAGTTATAAATTTAATTCTAATTTTATTATAAACATTGGTATATTTTAATTAATGGTTATTTAATAAAAATTAATATAAGTAATGTTATATATCTATTGAAAATAAAAATAAAGGAATAAAAAATTGATAAATCATAACTCAAGTAATATTTTTTATCAAATTATAATTAAGCGAGAGTTATTTTAGGGAAGGTGATTGAAGTTAAAAAAATTAAGGTCTTTTGTACAAAAAAATTACATCAAGTCATAAGACAGTTTAAAAGGAATTTACAAGCAGTGAATTCAACTAGTAAAAAAGGTATTTTTTTAATGTAAATTTAATATTAAATTTTTAGTGAGATGAAAATAAAAGAAAATGGAAATAAAATAATCATATTATAGTACAAAATAATCAATTATAGTCATAATTCCTGGTTGAATAAAATATGAAAGTTTGGTGCCATTTTATATACTGTGTGTGTGTGTGTGTGTGTGTGTGTGTGTGTGTGTGTGTGTGTGAGAGAGAGAGAGAGAGAGAGAGAGAGAGAGAGAGAGAGAGAGAGAGAGAGAGAGAGAGAGAGAGAGAGAGAGAGAGAGAGAGAGAGAGAGAGAGAGAGAGAGTAAATATATAAAAAATAGAGAATGAGAGAAGGAGAAATATAAAGATAAAGATATAAGTAGAAAGTAATAGAGATGTAGAAAGGGGAAGCTATATAGGCATAGAGAGTGATAGAGAGATTCCCAAATAGAAATACATTTAGAGGGAGAGATGGAAGAAGAAATATAGAAAGAGATCTAGGGAGATACAGAGGGAGACATAGAGAGGAAGAGTTGTAAAGATATATATATGGTGAGATATATTGATACAAAGATAAGGAGATCTAGAGAGGATGAGAAGGAGTGACAAACAAAGGGGCAAATACTTAAATGACCTTTCCATAAATCTACGGCGTTCCCATTGCACACTAAGGTGTGATTGCTAGTATAGAAATTAAATTAACCATATCCCTATTGGGAGATGAGAGGGGGAGTAAATGCACCTATATGACTAGTGATAGATTGAGTAGACATTTTTATTATGGAGGTACATTGTAATACTTGTTGGTTTTTAGTAAGATAAGTAATCGCTTCCATTCATATTAATAATGAAGAGGATGAGGAAGAGTCGCTCTCTCGATCAATAATGGAGTATGTTGTAGAAGAAGATGATAAAGAAGAAGAAATTGAACAGACCTTGAGAATTTCCCCTTCGCTTCCCGTTAGTACATCAAGTTGAACCATCTTTAGCATAGCAACTGCAAATGTTTCAAAGAAAAGACTCTGATTCGATGCAAAGCTTGTAACAATTTCGCTAGTGTTGGAGTTAGTATAGAGGGACTCGTCAGATGTAAACAACACTTCTCCATTCTCTAGGTTCACATAATACTTGTTGTCGAACAAATTTGGAGTGCGAATGTCCAGAACGGTGGTGTTGATGGCGATAGAAGACAGGCATGTAAGGTAAAGTTTCTCTGCAAAACTCTCATTGAGAGTTGAATCTTGTGTTGGGTAAAGTCTATCCACAAAGGATATGCAATGGGCAAGTCCAAATGTGTGACCTCCTGTAAAAGAGATTTGTACAAAGCTTCAAGTTATTTCAAATAATCTTCACTTAATAGTAGGACGTAGAGAATTTACTATATTATTTTATTTTATTTTTGTCTTCCAATGTTTACTAGGCTATTGAATTATATATATATATATATCTATATATATATATATATATATATATATATATATATATATATATATATATATATATATATATATATATATATATATATATATATATATATATATATATATATATATATATATATATATATATATATATATATATATATATATTATATATATATATATATATAATTTTTTGAATTGATATTTTAATCATAAATATGTCAAATTTTATTACAAGAAGTTGCTTTCTTGGGGTTCAAACACTTTTGTAGATTAGTAATAAGGATATGACATATGATCAAATTGTGTCAATAGAAACTACAATTTAGTTGTGAGTTGTGAAGGATTTCAATTTGGATCTTCAGTACTAGAAATCTATTGTTGTTGTTTAAGTATAACCTTTTAGAGAAAACAATAAAGATAAATTAAAGTAATTTACAATATTATAATTTTTTCTCTAAAAAGTTTTTTTTAAAACAAATTTAAATAATATTAAATTTGTTTATAGAAAAAAGAATCACCATAAATCTATTTAACATATCTTCGATAAATTAAATATAAAATAAATACAGAAAATTACAATATACAATACATTTATCTTTTTGAATCTTTACTTTTCACAAACAAATCTCTTATTCAAATCTTCAATAAAATATATTTAAAATTATATTTTACAAACATAAAAACACTCTAAGTAATAACTTTTTGTCCTCCAAAACAAACTATTAATTAACCCTATATAAACTGTAAGACTATTAAAAAAAAATTAAATATTAAATATATTATAAAAAAAAAAACAATTCTTCCATATTACTTTTACAAGATGAAAATACTAATCTTAAATATTATTTTCAAATTGAGTAAACTCTTCTTTGCTAGAAAATGTTTTCCTCAAATCATTTCATATGTTCATCCTTATTAAAAGTGACGTAAGATCTTTAATATTTTAGTAATGATTAAATGTTCCATGTCGTTGACACAAGTAGGCAAAGAATACCTCCTAAACTATTCGACCACCATAAAATTTACCTGAGAGCCCTACAAGTTCAGAGTAATCAGTGAATCCTTTGTCGGAAAAGAGAGCCACTAATGTAGAGAGATTTGACGCTGGACTCGGCAGACTTTCATTAGCAAAGGTCAAGCTGTCTCTCCTTCCCAGCGGTACTGCAAACTCCGGCCCTCCCGCCTGTTTGTACCAACTCAAAACTATTACAATTGTTTCAAAGTATCTTGGGATTAATCAAAACATACTCCAGAAGGCAATAAAAGCAATCTATGACTGGAGTGAACGATAATCCGAATTGTTTCATAAATACCGATCGATTATTGCATACCAGGTGTACTGCGTAAGTGCCCGCTATTGCTAAAATGTCCGCACATGACACAACTTCAGGGCACTCGGCTTCAACGGCGTCCTTTATTATCTGAATCATTTCTAATGATTCCTCTCTTATTGTCAAGTTTGGAGTGTCTTCCAGCTCACTGCCCGTTCCATTTAATAAAATGGATGCATCGCAACCCTATCGAAGCAAAGTTATGGGATTATCAATCAATTCATTTAGAGGAAAACTATGTAACAAAACATTGTTGTGAGAACTTTTGAGAATGCTGAAAAGAAATTAGGTAAAATAAGTAGCGAATGTATACCTGGATGAAGCAGTCGTGAAAGAGGAGTCTTAACAAACCGGGTGCCGTGGTGATATTTTCAGCAAGCAAAGACTCAAGTGTTTCTTTAACTGTGTCCTCCATAGTCGGACAACTTTCTTCATAAAATGTCCACGACAGACCATCCGCCACTGGCGGCAAATGGTTACTGTGTTTTATAGAAAATACATGAGCTGCACAAGTTAATATAGTTAGAAAAATTACCATAATAGATTTCATCATTTCCCCTTGTGCTTCGAAGCGTCTCTGCATGTTGAGCCTCCCTATGTGCTTTATATAGAGTATCGCTGTCTCATGTAGAAATTGCCAGCAAGGAAAACATGGGAAAAAATAAATGGAATATGTGTGTGCATCCCATACGCCTGGGATTGGAATTTTGAGGAGTTTTTTGGAACTTTTCTCTGGTGGTGGACCAGGCAAGCATAATTAGCATAGCTTTACTTTCCATGGTGCTCGTGCTTGCCTGATTGGTAAGTTATTTTATGGGAATGGTTGGTTTGAATGTCAGCTAAGAGATTGGTTGTCGCAAGCATGCCTATTCCGAATATACCGTATCTCAAATCGTTTATTATTATTATTTTTAATAAGTTGTCCCTATTAGGAAATCATATTTTTTACTTCTTAGTGACGTTTGGACGACTACTTCATTTTGCTACTTTTATTTTAAATTGGATGAATTGGACACGTAACAAAGTAATTGAATATGAAATGAAGATATTCATAATGTCATTAGATGTAAAAAGTATAATTTTCATAAGTACAATAAATTAAAATATTAAATAGATTAGTTATGGTAAATGTAAAATAGATATGCATATAATATACATATTGATTTGTTTAATTTTGGTTGAATAAATTTATAATTTTCAGTTGAGAAAAGCATAGACATGATAAATGATCAGTACTATAAGCTCATGATCCACGTTGTTCATTTTATCCTTCTTTTCATCTATCTCAGAGGTAGGTATATGAACTATATTTGTGACAACCTTTGACGATAATGAAGAAAAAAATTATAGTAAAGATTAATATAATTCAAATTTATACTAAATGATGTTTGATAAAAGAAGATATATAAAATGGCCTCATGGGTTCATAGCTCTAGATTGTTTGCCCATCTTATAAGAAAATTAAAAATAAAAATAAAAACTATGTAAATGAATTGGTTTCTGATTTATTAGTGTGAAATGTGTAGATTTAATATATTTTTATTGAGGTGGTGGCAAGGAAGAGGAATGTAAAATATTTCCAAGAGATAAAGATAAAAATGGATGCAAAAAGAGGCTCAATCCAAACATTATCTAACAATATTAAGTTTTTTAATATGATGTTCTTTTGAAGATATTCAATTGAGTGTTTTTGTTAATTTTCGACACTATATAAATTGATCTAAAGTAGATGTGAAAGTGGTTGCATGTGTTTTTTTTGCTTCATAAGGAAGATATTTGTTTTCTTTATTTAATGTATATTCTATTAGACAAGTATTCTAGATTCAATTTCCATACTTGGAGAATGAAAATTCACATACAACTAATGAATAATAATTTATGGGGAAAAGTGTGTGGACAGGAAAATTATTATATCGATGCAATTAGGTTGATATAACGGAATAGTAGAGATGATAAAGCTAAGTCTATTATTGGTCTTTCTCATTACGATGTTCTGAATTACATCATATGGATTTAGATAAGTTGTCGATAAAAAAATAGGATAATCTTAATAAATTGTATGGAGCAAAAGTTGTCAATGGAAAATTTTCTCTAAAGGTTCAATTGTTTAGGTTCAAAATAGAAGATGCAATCATGGTGTCAAATCATAAGTAATTTGAGGTCTCTCATTAGGCGAATATTTAAAGTTAAGGTTCTAGTACATGATGATGATGATGTTCAGGTCATTATGTTAAATAGTTTTTCTTTAAAATACAATAATGTTAACTTCACAAACCATAGTTCTAAGATATTATGTCACCTCATTTACAAGAAGAAGAGAGAAAAAAATAAGATTAAAATATAATGCTATGGAGAAAACACTATACTCAAGAAACAATGGTAGTCTAAGATAATGGGTAATAAAGTATTTTTATTGTAAGAAAAAGGATCACACAACTTGGGCTTGTATAACTCAAGCTAGTGATGTTCTTATGGGAAAACTGAAAGAGAAATCTAATGAAGAAAACTTGGCTTTTAATTCTAGGATGAAGATACACTAAATGATGAAGTTATTATTGATGATACTTATTTTATCCACAATCACAAATTTATTCCTTTAGCATTCATATTTGGAGCTTGGTTGCACTAGAGGATAAAGGAATTTCCATTATCTCAAGTAGCTTATTTCTTTGAAATGGTTCTTTGCATGAGAAGAATATTTGGGTTAAGTTTCTTCCTTCCCATTAGATTTATTTTTTAATGTTGATAGTTTTTGAAGAATGCATGTATTGTAAAGATTGATTTTGGTTATAGGTTCAAGATTTGGAATATGGATTGTTATTCGTTGATCTTCAGAGTACATGATGAAGAGTTACACCCTTTTGTGGTCATCAAACATGTTGATAGATCTATATTGTAGCTCTCGGGGATTGCTGTCAAATAATTCAAGACTCTGTGATTTCAGAGTTCAAGACTAAGATCTTAAAAACATATTTTGAAGCTACACCTTTCCAAGGGTGAAGAGATAGCTTAATGGAGCCTCATGTGGTTTAGGATTCATTTCTTAAGGAGAAGATAAGAAAAATGTGTATTCATTTTATATTCTTAGAAATTTTTGTTGTGTTAGGCTTAAGGAAAGGTCACTTGGCTAGGTGAAACTTCAGGATTTGGTGGTAGATTTGTGAGGACAATATAATAAGAAGGTGGGAAGACATCAAAATTATAGTATATTTCATTGTTTGATTATTTTTCCAACTCATTTGGTTTCTCTAACTATCTAACGACATTCCTTTCTTATACATGCATGCTCTTTCAATGATCAATATCAACATTTTTTTACCATTTTACCAGTCTTTGTGTTTGAGACTAGATGTACTTATCATAGATATAGAATGATTTGTAAATATATTAGAAAGAGAGGTGCAAAAATAAAGTGTAGATAGATATTATATGTCTATTGTGTTGAATCACATTTGAGTATTTACTCAAGGTAATTAGCTATATTCCAGTACATCGTAAATTAGACTTTGTAGATATTTCCTTCTCTTTTAAGAGAGGTAGATGAGCTTCCTAGCTTACATAAATTGATGTCTCAAATTTTGTAGCATTTGATTTAATAAAATTAATAATATAAATAGAATGTAAATCTACCTAATTCATAATTACTCTCCTTGTTTTCATATGCTATAGAAGTTAAACAAGGAATTATCTCTCTATTCCTCATCTCACATATAAAGTATCAAAATTTTAAATTATTTTAATAGGTAGTCTAGGAACAAGCTTGGCCACTTTCCTTGGTGTACTCTTTATAAATGTTTCTTAGATGTAAATGTTTGGCTCGTTTCAGAGTATGAGATAATTGTTTTTAGGCTCCACCTTATAACTCAGTTGTCATGGTCATCAACTTATGAGTTTTACTTGAAACAACGTTCTTTGGTAAATGGGTCCATGGTTCATGTAAATTTTAAACTTATTTGATATAGTTTTTCTATGAAGAATATTTTTTATATTTAGAAATCTATAGAAATTCTATATTATTTTCAAATAATCTTATTTCATTAGAAAAAAATTTTCTAGTAAAATCATTGTTATCTCTAATATTTTTCACAAATTTAAATTTGGGTCAACAAATTGACTTTATGATTTAGCCATTTCTAAACTATTTTGGATCACTTCACAATGTGTCATGTACAATTACGTGTTTACTTCTTCCTTCATGACTCCATCATCACCCCCACCTAGAGACTTTAATATAATGCAATATTATTAGCGTTGATAGCTAGTGCCCTCCCTAGTATATTCATAATCCATCTTATGCATCCTATTAATAAGATATGCAAGCTAGCCTTAGTGGCACAAAAACATTTCCTCCTCTAACCTTAATAATTTACCTTAATAATTTATTTATGTTATGAGAATCTTGAAGAGTTTAAAATAACATGAACAAAGTAATAAAAATAATATATATAGTTGAGTTCATAGTCTCAATGGTCTGAAATTAATGTGATGGGGACAATCCAAGCTGGATTATTTGGACTAAACGCCACTAGACCTTATACACTTAGTAGCATATAGAAGGGATTCAAACTTGCGTTTAGGCATTGTTTCGATTGGACGGTAGGGGTAAAAGTTAAGAATTGTATTTATCATGGATAATCTTACCCTTGACTTTATAGGCTTCAACTTTATTTATACGCGTGGAAAGGATTTTAATGTCCTCGGTGGCTGTGACGGTAATGAAAATGAAAACTAGGTCTACTTCTACCAATGTCGGTGCGTGAGGTTATAAATCGACCTTCCTTTCCATCACGCTCACCGACGTCCAGTCAGGCCATTATTTTATAGAGCACGGTTGATTGATTTTACATCCCTTTTGTCACGCGTTTCCTGTTATGCAAAATCATCGTCATCGACTATGAAATTCATAACGTGCTCAGACAGCCTGCGTCTCCCTCTCTCTCTCTCTGTCGCTGGGAGCCTATGAGAGACCCAGAAAATTTATGAGGATACATTTATCATTCATTAAATATTCTGCTTATAATGAATCACTTTAATGTATCAGGAAAATGAATCTCAATATAATGGACAATAATATATTAAAAAAATTGAAAAAAATAGTTCGAATATGTTTGTTATAAGCACTGATATACCACTTTTATAAATAATTTAGCTGATAGAATATTAGTTTGAACTTTTTATCCCCGAAAATTGTCTAATGTCAAGAAATTGTCTTCCATAGCCAAAAAGTTGTCCAATTCTGGCATACGGAATATTCACGAAAAGTAACTTCAATTGGATGGTGTCAATTTATGGACAATGCACAATTTTCTGTCCAGTGAAGTCATTGTGAAGAATAATGTTGGGTAAGCTATTTATTGAATTGTGCTTTTTTGTGTGTTGTGATGGTTCATGTGTTTAATTAATCACTGACTATAATATGGTAGTGCGGGACTATTTCTTGTGTGGGTATTGTGTGTTGAGCAATTGTTTTGGATAGTGATGTCAGCGATGAGGGTGTATGCATGAAAAGAGTACGCATATAAATTTTGTGGTGTTTGGATAATCTATTGCTAAGGCATTTATAGATTCAATCTTGGTGTTTGTGTTTAGATTGCATTTTAATGATTTCTGGGTTTTGGCATCACTTTTGTTTTGTCGAAAATCTTGTTTGTTTTGGTGTGGTTTTATGCTCTTTATGTAGGTGCATTGATTGAACGGAAGTCCATTTGACAAAGTTTGGGAATTTAAGTTTATCTATTTTGTGGTGGTATAAGATTTGGTAGTATGTCAGAGGGATTTGAATATAGAGATTCTTTGAGGGAAGGAATTACTAATAGTGTGAGTTGATGTATGTTATTCGGTGTTAGATGTTTGGAATAGGAAGGGCGGTATAGCCTTACAATTGAATAATTTTATGGATTGTTTATATAGAATATTATATAGACATTGTATTGGATTGTACATCAGATGCAATGTTATCTAATGGTTCTAGGAATGGGGGAAATAATTTAGGTGTAAGTTTAATATTTTTGTGGTTGACGTATCTTGGATTTTTTAGATCAAGAATCATGTTCATTGGTTTGGTTAATTGATGAATCAGAGAGTTGAGAAAATACAAAAGGTGTGGAAGTAATCTCAAAGGACTCTGTCCAACTAGGGGTTGAAAATATTGTATGCTCTTATTTTAATATGCTTACATTTGATTTTTAATTTTAATTGGTGAATGAATTTGGACTATTTTTTAGGATGATTAGTTTGGATAATTGATTTTGAGATGCTCCATTGGAATATGACACTTCTGGCAAATTTGTCAGAGGAACGGTCATAAATTCTATGAGTTGTTATTTTCATTACCCTTATATTTGTTGTTTATTTTTAATTTTAATTAATAATTTAAATAAGCGTTTAAGAGGAAGTAGGAATGTGTAAGTGGGATGAGAATTTGTTAGGGTCGTCTGGATTTTTGTTGTAGTCCTTTGTACCCGCTATTTCTCTCCTTTTGCATAGTGAAGGTAGATTGTAAAATCATTAATGTAACATTTATCAAATGGTGTTATGACTTGTTTTTTTTTTATGGGAAAGAATTTGATGTTGTGATTAGATCTATTTTTGAAGAAATGTTTGTTAAGATATAACAGTGGTTGATCATACATTGTGAAGTTGGGTGAAAATCAGGGATGAGGAAAGGTTACAAACTTGTGAAATATACAAGTTAGGGGGTGTGAAGGATACAAAATTGGCTAAGGGTGTGACATAATAGATGCCAAGTACAAAGAAATATTAAAGATATACAAATAAAGAGTGTTTATATACAAGTAAAAAGAAATATATATGTAGTAGTGGTTTTAATTTTTTGTTAAGGTTGGTATGATTTATTTTAAGATTATTTTGTTTAAATGTCTCACAATTGTGACCACTATATATCTGACTTGTAATGATGGCAGTTACAGTTGGGAAGCCATACATTCTTAAAATTGAAAATGCCCCAATGTATAGTGCAACTGCTAGTTTATTAGTATGTTCATGTGTTATGTTGTTTTCTTTTTCTTTTTGATTCTATATTTCAAAAGTAGTGTTGCTCATTTTTGTTCACTATTGTTTGATGCATTCTTTGTGTACATCATTGATGTGGATTGTAAGTTATCTACCAATAGAATTCAATCTATAAATGGTGGAGATATTTTTTTGAAGCCCTTGCTTCAAAATTTTTCATACAAGTAATTGGGGATTATTGAAAGAAAGTTTGATCAATTCAAAATTGTGTTGTATGATGGAACCTATATGCAAGTTGGTATATTGCCAGAAATATACAAAATCTCTTATGTTCTAATAAAATAAAGATAGGATTGATCATTTGTTTGACAACTTATAAATGTTCAAGCACTAGCTATTTTAGGTAGATTATTATATTTCCTATTTAATATATGCAGTAATCTTGCAATCATATTTCGACATTATGTAACATGTATTAACTATAACTCGCTTTCCCAAATAGAAACATTATTGTTTCTAATTTAGATTGCATTCATTCTACTAGCGATGTGATTAGGAAATTGAATTACTTGTTTCGATCACAACAAGAAGAAATGAAGTAGGATAAATTTTTCATCCCATCTACACATGCGATAAAGTTTGGTATTTACGCGCAGCCGACCAAAGCAGCTATCAGTGAATCAACTAGTCCTATAAAGGAGATTAATCCATATCAAAGAAGATGGATAATTAAATGATGTGTTATTGAAAAAATAAGATGCATCAATATTATTTGCATAGAGGTCTTGGACAAGTTTTCGGCTTCAATTTGCTACATGATGAAGGCGTAAAAATTTGGATTGTTTATTATAATGATATTGCAAAGTTACACTATGGTGGAGTGGAAGTTGGTTGAACGTATATAATTTCTAAAGGTAGTGTAAAAGGATACAATCAAAAACTATAATTGGCTAAATAGTGGTATGGAGATTACTTTGAATGATTCATTTATTTTGAAGCATTGTAATGGTGATAAGTTAGTTAAGAGGAGTCTCTTCTGATTAAGGCAACTTGAATAAATTACAATGATGGAGAAAGATACGATGGTCGTCAATATTAGGATTGTTATCGATGTCGTAGAGGTGGCCATTTTGCAGGAGGAGAGATACTTGATGTGAGAATTTTAAAATTGGTTGAAATATTCTATAGGATAGTTGATGTGAGTCTCCGAGCTTCAGCTTGCCAAGAAGAGGGCAAAGACTTTAAAGGCTTAAAGCTTCGAAAAAGAGTGCTTTTGTTTTCTTTGAGGAATGGGCATGTAGTTTAATACAAAGGTAATGAGATGATAATTACAACAGCATTAATAACACTAACAATAGAACCTACAATCCTTTGAAGCAAAATCCCTCATATCTCTAGAGCAGAGATAGATAATATTCATATTTCTTCATCCCCCTTAATTATTGAGCGGTACAATGCAACAATGGGTAGGGTTGTAATTTATTATCTTTTAGAGTGTAAGTTAACAATAATAGTAAATTTAGAGGCATAAATGAGAGAAAATGTGAAGTTCATTCGACAAGATGATTTGTTCTATCTAGCATGTGCATTTATTCATTTATTTCTAATAGGAAAGAATGTAACAAAAAGTCTTGTCAAAATCTTGGTGGTATGTATGGTTTTGTACTAGATGTGGGGTGGAAAACATTTAGTGTAACTATAGATACAATTTGTAGTTGAAGCTCCAAGATCACAACGATATACTTTATGTTGTGGCTTTTGGTTATATAATAACTCAATTGCTGAAATGTCTAATAAGGATCTATCTATACATACTGCAATATGACACTGAAAGTGATGCAACACCACAAGAAATCTTGGACTCAATTCTACTTAACACTTTCACGTTTAGACTACAATATTTTAATTTCAAAAAAATCTTAAATGATAGATGGAAACAATGCCTAATTATCGTTTATCCACTTTCTATGTCTCTTTTTTTGGAAATACGTAAGATTATTTCTTTTTCTATCAAAAATTTAAAATTATATGTTTTGGGAGAGTATTTACTTAATTTAAAAATTATCCAATTGATTGAAAGAGTTAGTTATGTTTCAATTATATATTGTGAATGGATGATGATCATTGCAAAAAAATTTGATGGCTACCTTTTCGTTATGTTTAAAATATTTCATGAATTGTAAAGTTTATGTATTTTTTTAATATTATCTGAAGTACTTTGTGTTCTTATATTTGGTGCAATGTGATTTAAAGTTGAAAATAGGGAGAGACAAAGTATTGACTGTAAAAAATCAACCTTGTGGTTGTCATAGATTGAAAACTTCTTGAATTTTACAATCTTCCCAGCGTGTGTCAATTGTGTCACTATTTTGATTGTTTCAAGTTTATTTTTATTCAAATGGATGTTAAATGATTTATATTATAATTAATTGAAGTCAAATATGTCCTAGAAGTGATTTTAACATGCTCCCATACATCAGTTGGAGCTGAAAAGAACATCTAGAACATTGTTGTGCATTTAAGTTTCTTTTTTTGTACAAAATTTCTATGTTCATCTGCAATTGGGATTGTTGTGTAAATGTGGGATTTTGATTAAATGACTAAGTTGTATGAGGTTAAAATATACCTTTCTAGAACAAGATAAAACATGAAAATTTTAGGGGTTAAACATTCAAAACACATTAAACATGTATAAAATCTTGAAACCAAAAGAAGAAGTTTCCACCACAACCTTCGAGTAGCACTCTATATGGTAGGTTTGATAGAAGGGAGGATGTATCCAGACCTAGTAGGATACAAATTTGTGCACAGATTGGTGAGGATTATAAGCTTTATGCTTGAGGAGGAGGGTGTGGTGTATTTTTGGGGGTACACCATACTAGGTCAGTTGTATTATAACCTACATATGTGCACCTATAGGAGGGAGGAGTCTAGAAGCATGGATTGCATTAGCACAAGTTTGTCTTTGGGAGGACGTAGTTGTTCCATGCCTGATCAGACTCTAGGAAACACAATATATCTCTTAGGCCTATGTATGATTATATAAGTCATTGATCAGATACAATACTAACATGTGTGTGGATTACTGGAGGATACTTTTGTATGACCTCCAAGTTTTTGACTAGACACCCTACTGAGGATGTAAGCCATGGGGGTATTGGGATGACCAAAATAAAATGAAGGATTGGAGATTAGATGTATTTTATTTGGGTCATGTTCAGATTGATTTATGGTTGATAGGGTAGTCAATGTACCATATTTCTTGATACATGCCATCATGGATTAGATTACAGGTCAAGATTATAGAGTATGCTCTTTTAGATGGATTTACAAATATGTTGTTGATTCGAGAGTGTGGTTATTGGGGATTAGGGTTGAACTAAGGGGGGCTCAATTTTTATATAAAGGGATGCAAGTTGTAGCATGGAAGCTAGGACAAGATGTAGTGGAAGATAAAGGGATGACTCCTTCATATTCATAATGGTGGGCCACGTATAGACTAGTGCAACTCATAGATCCTGGATAGGTGTGTGTGGAGGAGACAAAAGGGTCTAATGAGGATGGTGAGGGGGGAGATGATGAGGGAGATGGAGGAGAGGGATATGAGGGGGGAATGGAGGAGGAGAGCCATCAAGATCATGGAGGGTATTCCCTAGGGTACCCATAACTAGGAGGAGATGGGTAGTACAGATGCTAGAAGAAGGGGATGCACTACAGGTAAAAGGATAGGTATAGGGACCTATAGTAGCACCACCACCATAGGGACCACTAGTGGGATATGTTACATAGGTCTTATGACACAAAATAGGTGGAGAGAGACATTTTACAGACAAAGGTTACCTGACTATAGGGACTATTAGAGGCAGAGAGAGCATAAGCTGACAATGTGAAGATAATGTTGGATAAAATGTAGAGGACGATGGATTCTGAAGAGTTTGAGATAGAAATGATGCAGGGGGAAGGGATACAAGGTTGTAGTAGTACGTGGACACCTTGATTCAATAGCTATAGGATATGACCATAGATAAATATATATGACGATGATGAGAAGATGAGTGCATGGATAAGTGAGAGATTGCTAGATAGACCACTACACTACTAGGGACATAATAGCTACTATTAGATGTCATGGCCACACAAAGGAATGTAACAAGGTCTGGTAGAGTGGCCACACATTATATGACCATGAAGCATTAGGCAATTCTTGAGTTACAGAGAGATTAACCCTTCTCAGAAAGAGGTATCTCACAGACCACATGGAGATCATTTAGATCAATGATAATAACACCACCCACAGAGATGAGAGGAGATGTAGGAGCACCATCCCAACCAACTACCTCAAATCCACCTAGCCTTATTGATACACATTTTTTCTATTTTGACCATGATATGAGACTAGATGTAAAATGACACCTAGGCTATGTATACCATGCATGATGAGACGTATACTATTCTTGTACAATTTGACATACATTTGATCAGGGATAACTTTAAGGAACCCCCCCTTCCCAAAAAGTATAAAATTGTGGCGAATCACATGTGTTCTGGGGGGAAAATTTTTAATAGTGATGGTGAATTATCTGTCAAAATATGGATATTTGGTGGCAAATCCTTTAATAGTGTATACAAATTTTATAAAAAAATGGTGACTATAATTTGTTTTTTAATAAAATTATTAATATTGATGGCGAATTATGTGTCAAAATATTGATATTGGTTGGCGAATATTTAAATAATGTATACCATTTTTATAAAATTATGGCGAAACTATTTTCCAAATATTTGAATTAATATATTTGTCATGGTGAATGGTTGTAAAACATTTATAGTTGGTATGGCGATTGAATAATTCCTGAGATTGATTAACTAAACTGAAAGAAACCTTCCACCATTCACACAACACACATCTATTGGATTTAAAACAAATCAACAGCCCAAGGTTAATTTTGGGCCTTTTGCTTTTCATAATATTTATGGGAAAATCTTAGTGGAATCATGACACATGTCATGATTCTATCGAGATTTTCCCGTAAATATTATGAAGACAAACAAAAGGCCCGAAATTCACCTTGGGCCATTGATATGTTGTAATTGAACGGTCAACAGACATGTGACACTGTGAGTCTGATTGTCTGAGGAAAGATTTAAGGAGATCCCGACTCCTGACTCCCGAAGCTTGATTAAGATTTCAATTTTCATGTCAAATGTACTATTGATATTTATCATGATAATTAAGTGAAATGGTGTGATGCCTGGTATTACCTAAAGTGAACTTCAAATTGGTTTATAGCTTCTTGATGAAGACACATGTTGAACCCAAATAAAATTTTAGTAGACTTGCAATAGGAAGTATCCCCTTTTGATGTTGAGTTTATGAAAATAGGTCATATAAACAACCAAGGGAGGAGGGGCTATAGATAGAGGTGAATAATAATCAAGGACAATTAAATAAAAGTGTAGCATAGGGTTTTCAAGGACATTAACCTTCTTTTCCATACACTAAAGACCATTTCCATTGTTCCCAATTTTAGATATAAATTAAATCTAAGCTTGTGACTTATCTCCAAGTTTGAAAGAGGAGAACCATTATGAATATTAAAATATGTATATCCTCATGTTGTGGATGAATAACCTACTATAATTTATAGAAGAATAAGGATTTATTCCATCATGATAATAGTTATCCACATTGAATATAGGAATTGCAAGGTAATAATGGTTAATGTCATATTCACTAGGGCTAGAAGAGGTGAAGTCTAAAGATAACCAACCTTCACATGGACACAAATTTAAAGAAGTAGAAGAGTATATTATTCAATAAAGAGTAAGAATTTTATTTGAAAATTTTATATAGAAGAAGATGCAAAAATAATGCAGAGAAAAAGAAGGCTTTACATAATTCATCTACTAGTCGCTAATGCCAAATATCATTGGGTCAATTCTAATAAAGTTATGGAAAGAGTGTATTACAATACTTGAATATAAATATTAACAAAAAAAGGAAGACAGTGAAAATGAACCAAAATTTAGATGAATGAAAATTATTTGTAGTATAATTATAAGTCATAAACCAAAGCTTCGCTAATTTTATTTTATTTAGCAATCCAGGTGATTTAGCAGAGACAAGTATTTTATTGATAAGCAGTGTTAACAAGTCTGTAATATTAGATAGAAATATTAATTAATGGCGATGAGTAGATGAGTCATGACATCAGTTAAAGTAATGTGAATTAATGGTTTCTTTGATGGCACCTTTCAATTTTCACTGACAGATAGGTGTGCACTATGACATCATATGATCATATAAATATTAACTATTCAGTACCTTGATTGATTAATGCCTTAAAGTCAATGCTTGAATGAAAATGTCATATCATATAAGGACAATATTTTCTGACTGTTCGATGATCTTAAATCAATGGTAAAACTTCATTTCCTATCGCCATTTTGCTGGTAACATACTTTGCTACTTGTTTCCACTTCTGGTAAGGTATAGATTTTATGGTTTTTTAATAATAAAGAATTGTTATGTCCACCTGCGTGGCGGGAGTCTTTCGGCCTTCATTATTCCCAAGATAGAAAATGTCTTATCATAAGTGTTGTTTCCAATGGAAATAATAATTTCACCCAGTGTTGCATTAAATATGAAAGATTTGGAGATTTTTGGATAGTTACCATTTATCTTGCAATTTAATTAGATCTTTAGGGGAATGATTTACAATCAGGAGTTATAAATAGATTGATCTATGCTCGTTAATTTATGATTGTGAAAGCATATTTGTGAGAATACTCTACGAGTGATAGGTTCTCTGTGAAAGAATATTTGTGAAAATAGTCTGCGAATAGACACTCCAATTCATTTGAGATGCACTACCTTGGAGGACCATAAGGCCTTTTTGGGCCTAGTCACAGACCCAATCCTAGCATTTGTTACTATGGAGTTTAGAGCCTTCACCAAGGAGGCTATTAGAATGGTGCTCGGACGTGAATTTTTGGAGAGCAAGAATAGGTATAGAGTCGTCACTAACATTTCATCTTGGTTCTTGGCTTCTCTATTGGACCTGGGGGGGGAAAAGGTGGATATGCTTATGCTTCTAAGGAAATTTTTCAAAGAAGAGTACCTCAGCGACGATTTGCATGCTGTCATATTTTCTCAAATTGGGGTGGGAATTCCTTGGGCAAATGATTTGCATAAGATTCTAGAACTAGGAGTAGTTCCTAGGCAACCATTCCTACTGAATCTTGATGCTAAGAAATTCAACCGTCATCAGAAGTGGGCAAAGATTGGGAGGGATTTCCTCTAGAAGTGGTACCTACTAGACAAACCCAGGGACTATCAGTTGCTAGATGAATTCTTCGAGATTCTCCTCTCTTAAGACTTCCACATAGAAGGAAGGGAGCCTTAGCCAAATAGTCCCTGAGTCTACGACTCTCTAGTCCCTATACTATCTACTCTCTACTCTCTTTTCCCTCGACCTTTACTGTGTGATGTGTCTCCCTCTGGTGGTACTGGTAGTAGCTTACCGGAGTTTTTCAAATGATATAAATTGTAAATTCTTGAAAAATATAATATGAAAATGTTTTAAGAAATTCAAAATGCTACTGCTTTTATTTTTTGTTTTTATTTTAAGAATCGTTAATAGATATGGTCTTATTATAAAACACAAAATGCAAACGCAAATTTCTTGTAATATTTTAATGTTTCCAAACTTTATCATGGATAAGCTATTCTAAGTGATTATAGTTAATGATTAATATTCATTTACATTACTGTGTATTAAATTATTAATATTTAAAATTGTGACAATCATTTATATTATATAAGACTAATATAAAAAATTTGCGTTGGGTTTTTGTTTCATGTAATATTTTAATGTTTCCAAACTTTATCATGGATAAGCTATTCTAAGTGAATATAGTTAATGATTAATATTCATTTACATTACTGTGTATTAAATTATTAATATTTAAAATTGTGACAATCATTGGATAATGAGAGATGAACGGTTGGAGTTGTATTTCGAAAGTACAATGGGTTTCAAAAAGCTTTTTTGAAAACTCACTCCGGAAACGTGACATGTTGACGTGTAATTTGATGAAAATATTACATGGTACATTTTAGAAAGATTATGTTACACGTTGTATGTTTTAGAAGGTTAATTATATACCATTACAATTTACATTTAAGTTTTAATGAAGGCTTTTTAACATTACTCTTAGTTGCAGAGCTAAAAAGAACTGTTGAACCGTCACTGAAGATTTCAAGACTATAATTTGTGAGATCCTTAGGGCTTAGAGTTATCTATTCTAACTTCAATCAATCCACCAGATTTCAAAGTTTAATTTCGGGTAAGATATCTAGCCTGATGCATCCTGATTTTGTAATGTCAAAAATTTACTTTAACCTACTTTTGAAATTACAATTTACAATTGGGGTTTTCTTAAATTGGGGCCGGGGGATTTTGTAATGTTAAAAATTTACTTTAACTTGATTTTGAAATTACAATTTACAATTACAATTTACAATTGGGGTTTTCTTAAATTGGGGGGGGTTTCTTAAATTGGGGTTTTCTATGATTTTGCTAGTAAATATCTGTGAATCTATGTTGTTTCATTCTTTGAAAGAACAATGGTGAAAGCAAAAACTCAAGGCCAAGAGCAAGCAGGTGGGAAAACTTTAATAGACTGTAGAAAACTAGTAGAAATCCCTAGTTTCACTAATGAGTATCATGATGTTTATGATCATGTTATCGACGGTGAAAGGAGACTTATAGAAATTAAATATGCATTGTGCAGTAAGGCAACTGAGCCAAAGAGACCTAATTTTATAAAATTTAACCTAGTGGTAGGTGCAAAAACCAATAAAGTTGCGTCGTGGGATGTTGGTTTGGGTTACATGCTATTACCCAAAGTTTTCCCTTGCCTAGAAATTGTCTTGATTTGTGCAAAAAATTATGATGAAGAAAGAAAAGCAATTGTGAATAAAAATAATCAGGAAGAAATTTTATCAATAAATGAGGAAGAATCTCTCAGTTTGCTAGACCTAGGGTTTGACCCACAAAACTGTAATGTCCATATTGACTTGGGATTGCTGGCAGACCAATATGAGGGAGTCCTGCCAGATGCAAAAGATTCATTTATAAAGGGTGTAATAGTTGCAGAGGCAAAGGCTTCATTGGGTGAGAACCATAAGCCTCCTTATGATTTTAACATTTTTGTGCCATGGGTTCAGGATACTATATCCTCGCTAGCATTTTGCCTGGGACTGGAAAACAACAGGGAAGTGGGTGCCAGCATTCTTCAATTCATTTGGGATATCCATTGTGTCAATGAACCAGTAAGATATAATTTTATTGGACACATGGTTCAATCGATGCAAGAATAATTAGCATTGATTAAAAGGGGCAATTCTAAGACATTTAGGTTCACAACCTACTTGTGCTATCTTTTTCTAGCCAAGAATGCTACAATATTAATGAGCAATGGCAACAAGCTAGAAATTTAGAGGGGCGTAGGTACTCCATTTCCAATATATAATTGGACACCTGAGATAAGAATATATGATAGCAGAAGTAATTACAGTAATTTTCTAGACTTCTTTTTAGCACCATTGTACAATAAAATAACAAGCACTCCAATGCCCAAGTTGTCTACTTCATGTAGGGATTGCATCCAACTTGGAAGCACAATTAAATTGGCTGACTGGTACTTAATGGAAGAATACACTGTAATAAGGTTTTATGGGTCAGAACTACAACCCCACAAACTTCCAATGCATGTGACAGATAGCGTGTTTGTAGTAGAATATGTAGTACAACTAGAGAGAAAAGATAGACTCTTCGCTAGCCAATCGAAGAAGAGCATATTCCCTTCCTTACCTTTCTCAATTATAGGGTTAACATTTGAGAGAAAGGCATTCAAAGTGACAAAGTTTTTTTTAGATGTTTTTCAATTTGATTTAGAGTGGTACAGGAAGTATGATCCACTCAACATCATTCATACAATGCTTGTTGCTAATAAGAACTCTACAAACTTATTTCAACATGAAAGTAAACCATTACTAGAGGTGTTGAAAAACAAGGATAGTTGGGATGATGTTAGAAAAGAGTTGGAGAAACTTTTCGGTGAGGAAAAATTTTCAGCTGAATAGTTGTCATCACAAATTATGACAACAATAAACTATGGCATTGTACAGCCTAGGATGTCCTACAATTTCTAAGAAAAAGCTATTCAGCCATCAAACAAAAAAATACTAAAGAGCTTAGCAGAAGCTTGTAAGGATAGAAAATGGACTAGAAAGAAAATGGATGATTTTTGGAGTATGAGAAAGGATCTTGGTGAACTAAAGACCAGTGAAGATCTGGATGAAATAGATGAGGATATAGAGTTTAGCAAATTGTGGAGTTTGGAGCATCCTAGCATGGCATATGACACTGAGGATGAATATCTAGACATTGATGATGATAATCCACCAATTGCATTTACTCCAAGGACTGGGAGTCAGATTGGAACCAGCAAGTCATGACATAAAGCATATGGAAAAGGGGCAATCATTATGGAAAAAATGGGTTATAAAGGTGGTGGTTTGGGTCCCATAGGAGAAGGCGTTTGGAATACAATTGAGACAGAAAAAAGTGCTTATGATCATGGTGAAGGCCTTGGAGTTGGGTCTGCTAGTGTCACTGGTGCCAGTGGGACTGGCCAACTTATACAACAAGTTCCCTCTCTAAAGAGGGAACTAAGTGTAGAATCTACACATAATCCCATACAAGAAGATAGTGTCAAGAAGCAAAAGCTTTCCCTTTCCAAAACACTGACAACAATAACATTCAATCCTAAAGAACTATTTTCTGATTCAGGTCTAGAAAAACCCTCTAGACTTTTAAATCCTCAAAGAGCATTAGTTAGATCAAGAGGCATTGCAAGCTCTACCTCTGCATCACCTTTCAAACATTCAAATCTTTCTGCAACACCAGATTTTCATTTCAAAGATTTCTCTAAAAAATTTGCAGAAACAATAACCAAGAATAAAGAAATAAAGAAGACATTGCAGACTCATACCCTTAATGCAACTATAGAGGAACAACCTGTATCCAACAGGGTTTTACCAACATATGACCCAAAAAGAGACATGATGGAGTTCATGGTTGTTATTCCACCAAACAAAGATGGAAACCAACCAGAGAGTCAGATAGATCCATCTGAATTTCAAGTTAGCACTCTCGAAATGGATTTTTCCAAAGTTAAAAATGTGGACAAAATCAATGTGTCAAAGTCTACAAACCAAGTGGTCTACAGTGTGCTGCTAAAGGTGGAAAGAGAGAAAACCAAGCTCAAGAGAAATATAGAAAAGTTACAGGCAGACATTGGGAATGAAAAAGCAAAGAGGAAAGCTGCAGACAACAATTTGAAAGAATTATAGAAAAAGATTAAAAAATTAAACTCTACATCAGTAGATACAGAGTAGGAATAGGAGTAGGCAGAGGCAGAGCTGAAGGCACTGAGGGGAAAATTCACAGAAATTAGTAAAAAACTAGAGGAAGAAAGAGTCAGTTTAGAAAAGTTAGTTAAAACCATGGAGAGTAATGTTGCCTCCAACCGAGAATTGCAAAAGCAATTGGAGTCTCAGGCGGATAAAGCCAATCATTGGGAACACAAAGCAGTGGAAGAGAGAGAGAATTGTGAAAAAATGGGAGAAGAACTAAAGAAATCCAATCATTGGGAACACAAAGCAATGGCAAAGAGAGAGAGAATTGTGAAAAAATGGTAGAAGAACTAAAGAAAGCCAATAATACAATTCAAACTTTAACAAATACTAATAATAATTTAGTGAAGAATACAAAAGAACACATTTGGGGCCAAATATTGGTGATGTCTAATAGCTTGTATGAGTGGTTTGAAATGCTTCAAAGTATGAGAGTATGTTATTTGAAGCTCCATAAGAACATTGAACAGAACATGGATGTTGTCAAGAAAGAAAAGGAAGAAAAAGATATTATGCAACAACTCTATAGTAAGAGTGATAGTTATCTATCAAACAAGGCAATTAGCAACCACCTTGATGTCTCAGTAAAAGTATCAAGTATCATTCAAAAATATGAGAAGCTAAGGGAAGCACAGGAATTGGATGACAAAGCTAAGCAGAAGATCACAAATATGGAACAAAGGAAAGCGAATATGGAAAGTCTTGGTTTGCCTAAGGGATTTGATGCAAATAACTTCATTGGAAGAGAAAATTACAAAATAAGGTTGCAGGACAAAATAAATACTGATTTACGCTTTCTTCCTACAAACATATCTCCAGATACATTCATGGATTTCATCAAACTAGTGAGAACTTTGAATGGAGTTTTAGAAGCAACAGTGATGTCAAGTCACACTTCCAAATATGAATTGCTAACAAAGTTGCAGGAGTGTGACTATACTATGAGCCAAATTGTTCTGCCATCAGAGGATGTTTGGACTGGCCTACAAATATTGCTATAATTTTGAACTACTATAAATTGTAATATATTGCAAATGAATACAAAACAAATTGTGCTCTATCCAATTTTCATGTTTTCCAATTCAATGTATGTTGAGTTACTCTATTTTATTTAGTTATTCTTAGTTGATTTACTCTATTATATGCTATTGGAATACAAAATTTCATTCATGAATTTCAAATTCAAATATGAATGATCATTGATGATATGATACAAAGTTACAAACTACACTCTACAGTAATAATACTCTTTGTTCTCAAATTTTAATGATGAAACATAATACATTCTTTCTTTTCTAAAATGAACATTGAATGATAGGATATAGTAGTTAATAAGTTCCAAAAAATACCTATTTATTGCTACTGCTAATTTAGCAAAAATTTCCAAAATTTTCCAATTCATCTCTACGTCGTCGTCATCATCCAATTCTGGTATTCTAGTTTCTTCATTGTTCTCTTCATTTTCATTTGTGCCTTCTTCAATCTGACCTCCACTTCTATGACTCCCATCACCACCAATACTTTTCCCACTCCAGCTCATTGTCAAAGATTGGTTAATGGTGTTGCCCAACCCTCTTCTTTTACATTGTTTCTTCCAGATTTCCATTGCTTTTTGATAAGGAGAAGTATTGACATCATACCTAGATGTGTAGACCCTCAAGCATGTTTCCAAATTCTTGTCTAGTTTGTTTCTTAGCTTTGATTTTAGGAAGCCCAAAGCACTGAAAACTCTCTCATCCTCCACTGAACCCAATATCATGGTCTGACATAGATCAGCAAGCTTGAAGAACTCTAAAATTTCTTCAAGCAACATTGTGCTTTGTTTTAGTTCTGTCCAAAGCCTTGATGTCAAGCCCTCTTCATGTGGGTTATGCATTAATTGATATTGATGCCTCATAGTCCTTGCAAAAGTGCCTGATTTTCATCTAAGAAGACCCTCATCTAAAATTCCATTGATTGTCACTCCATTGAATTCTACAGATTTGCAAAATTCCTTTATCAAAGTCATTAGCCTATTACAATAATCTTCCTTAGAATTTAAGGACCAATATTGAGGAAACACAATTTCCATGGCCTCAAGTAGTTGTTCATATGGGAATTAGGATCTTATTTCAGAGGAAACTTTATAGGCTATGTCCCTTGCATTACCTACTATAGACTCGATGATCTTGGTAAACTCTTCCCTTGTAACTCTTGTAGCTCGCTTCTTTGGGGCACTGTAGTACATTGGTATCTAAAATCCTTGTACACAAACACATAAATCCCCATTTTCAATGATCTTTAAATAATTATCAGGATTGTCCAAATCTATTAGTTTCCACCAGTGATTAAATCTTTCATCAGATAAATTTAGGTCATTTCGATAGAGACTATCGAGGGCTTGGCATGACATTTTATGCAATTGAGCATATTCTACAATATACATGGCTCTTTGCTGGGCTTTTTTCATAATGAACATCATTTCTTCTAGCATGGGAAGAAGATATGCTAAAGTCAAAAGTGTCTCTATATTGCTTAACCTCTGAAGCAGGTCACCACATCTTTGGTTTTCTACATTGTCCTGATTTTCATACATCAGTCCAATCAAAGATTGATATTCAAAAAAAAACTTGATGTGCTGGTCCATCCAAAGAGATCCATCTAGTATTAACATCTTTAAGAAGTTTGTTTCCATTGGTAATTCCATCAACAAAGTGCTGAAATTCCCTAAAACATTTGGGACTTTGACAAAAATATGAGTACAACTCTATTACTAAATCTTCAACCTTGTTTACTAAAAGAAACTTCTTCACAACTCTAAAAGCAAGATTCATCCTATGGGCCATATAGTGAATACCAACAACATATGGTGAACAAGAAGCCTGCATCTTTGTGCAAAGACCATTCCTTTGACCTTGCATTACTAAAGCTCCATCCACTCCAACACATATCAACTTCTTCACTATTGTCAATTCATCCATACCTCCATATTTAATTAATTGGTTCTTTACTAATTGAAATAAAGTTTTCGATGTCACATTGTCCCTAAATTTTACAATAGTGAGTAGATGTGGTTGGCGGACAATATTCTATACAGTATAAACATGCATGCATACCCACAACATATTATCTATTGCCGTAACTTCTTCTAAGGACAATGCAATAAAGGTTGACTCTTTTATTTTTCTCTATACATCCTCTATTTCAACCTAGGCAATACAACTTGCCAATTCCCATCCACTGTTTATTGACCAATGAGTGATAGGATAGTTAGGAACTTTTAGAAAGTGTAACAAACCACTCATTTCTGGATAGTCTATCATTGGACGCCTTCTGCTCAAAATATGGAAAACATTACTTAATTGGACAGCTTTTCTGTGATCTTCTACTTCACTTGCTTTTGCAGAAATAGCATTAATAGAACCTTGAACTTCACCAGGCTTCATCTTAAATTTTTGAAACAAATAATATTCCTCAGCATTCCTTTTATGTTGACATTGCTCCTTTGTTTTATATCTTACCACTTTTATTTCCTTTCCATCAACAGTTGAGGTTTCGTAAACCTTACCAATATGTTTCTCTATGGTGTCTAGTTTAAGCTGCAACCGCTTTTCCTTTTAATACTTCCAACTACAAATCGTACATCTACATTCTACTAGTGGTTCACCTACAATTGGATTGTCCATGGGTTCAATGAATGGATACTTTTCTACCCAATCAAATTTAAATCTCCTCACCATCTCCCATTGATGATTAGTTTTTTCTTTTGATTTTCCTCTCGCTTTAGTGTTACTGTTAACTAAACCATCATCATCACCAAAGTCAATCGCTTCATCCTGGTACTGGTTGTTGACTTGAAATTCTTCTTCAAGGTCATCTTCATCAGAGATATCAGGTTCTGCAACTTTGTGACCAGATTTATTAGGCTCCCCAATTTGTTCATTAGACTCCTGTGTAGGTTGAGAACCTTGAAATTGTACAGGTTCCTCTGATGATGTACCTTCCTCACTTTGACCAACACTATCGTGTCTGCCCACACCAAAGTATGAAGATAAATTTCTTCATTTCATTGGCCTCAGGATCTCTTGGACATCTCCACCTACAATAGTCCTCTTCCTGTTTAACTTTGACTGTGACATCTCCAACAAATTAAGGCTGCAAATAAAATTTTACTTGAATAAATTATAAGATACTATGGACTGGCAGTCATTCACTACTGATTGCAAATGCAATTGTGAGCTCAGAATCAACTAAATCTCTTGAAGTCTCCTTCTCTCTGGCATGTTTCAATAATGAAACTCATATCTCTTAAATAGACAACTACAAGTAAATTGTTTTCATATTAGCCATCAGATTTTACCTCATAATCTCCATCATCCATTTTGGTGAAGGGGCCAATAGTTGCTTATGATTAACAACTAATATTTGGCAAACCCATTTTTAAATAATTGACTGGGCGAATAGGGTGGGAAATTGGGACATGATTATGTATGATGCATGCCGAATTGGGTCCTAGTGTAAATAAAAATTTTACTCGGGAGAATGGGCCTTTGGTGAATGTTGATCCTCGATGAAGACACCCAATTTAATCCATGGTGAAGAACCCAACTACTGTACTGATATTATGTAAAAATAGTGGCGAACAATCTGACCACTATATGAGCATTTTATAAAATCCAAGCAAACCAGTCAACAACTATAGGAGCATTTTATTCGCCAATTTCCTTTCGCCAATAGGCACATATTCACCAAATGGGAAATAATTGCCACTAAAGAAAACCCTACATTTGATGTACTTTTGTTCTTTTCATGATACTATGATGAGACATTTGATGGACTATGGACTTCAACTTTTATTCTTTCATGGTCTATAGATATGATGATGCAGATTTGGTCCTATGTGATGTACATACTATGTGATGTCTATGTTTATGATTTAAATATGGAGTTATGATGCTTATAGGATATGTATTTTAGATAGGATGATATGAATTACTCATGTGATGTAGGATATGTGTGATTTGTTCAAGTTATACTATATGTCATGACTTATGGTGATTCTAACATTTGTTGTGTAGGACTATGTGGACTATGATTATGTGACATATCTATGATGTGATACGATGGATATGTTATGCATGTGAGAGAAATTTATGATGTCTATATATGTTTTTGATAGATAAAAGTGGCAAGAGGGTGTTGGCCCATGGTATAGAAGGACTAGAAGCACATTAACATCATATTGATAGCACTAGTTGAGAGTAGTTCATCAGCAGTATGTTAGCAGAAAAACCAATGTCTAGTCTACCTCTATCAAAAACAAACAAAATAGTTCATTTCAAAAATATCGAAACAAAGTATCTTAAGCAAACAGTAACAATCATATTAACAGTAGTGTGACACACAAGGCTAGACCAAGAACTAGACAAATTAACCTTCAAGCAGGAAAGTGGCATAGAAAAACTAGGGCCAGCATGCCCAATCAAAAATAAAAACCTCATGACAGTAGCAGTAGCTAAGATCTCCTACCTAGATGTTTGGACATCAAGGTCATGGCCCACTCTTCCTGTAGGAATAGGAAGAGGTCTTTGTTATCTTCATTTGCCTCCAGTTTGCCTCTAGCCAACTTTTCCTCCATAGTGTAGAGAGTCACAGCTGGCGCATGCAAGACCTTGAGAGAAAACTTGTTAGTATCCATGATGCATTTTTTGATGTCTTGCATGTCCTGTTTGAGGTGTAATATCTCATTGTCCAGTTTCAAGAACTTCAGCTTAAGGGAGCCCTTAAAACTATCATTACCTTCTAGAGACACAAAGTTGTGCTCAGTAGGGGGGACTTAGTCTATTGATCATGGGCAGAGGCCGAGGTGGGGTAATGCTTTGGGGAATCTCCATAGTTTTTTGGGGGCTCAGGGGGGGAGTGGCTCTAGTCCTGTGTGAGCTCGGTTGATCATCAGAAGAGCCTTGAATCCACTCAGAGGTAAGGAGTCATTTTCTGAAAGGGACTTCTCCTTCGAGGCCATTTCCCTAATTCTAGTTTTGCATTTCTCATTAGCAATTCTATTAGAACGGTGGACAAAGCCCCCCAAATCCACCTCCAACTTGACCTAGCTATCCAAAATCCTCCATTTTTTGGGCTTCCTATCGCTCTTAGGGGTATTGTCAGTCTCCTTCAACTCCTTAACTTCTAAGGACTCTGAGACATGGGATTCCTCAAGCTCCTCCACCCTTTTAAAAGGGTTTTTCATGCATCTCTTGTGGATTTTACCTTCTTTTGGGACAAGATCCATTTCCAGGATCTCCTGGATAGAGTGGGAGGTTGATTGAGTGGGACTGTCAACTTATGATGTATATATGTTATCAATATGTATGTAGGATGAATGGATAATGATGCATTGACATGACTATATTTGATGTATAATTATGTTAAATACATATGGATTTTTATGAGATTTATATGTAATATGCTTATGTTTATGTGATACATGGATGGTTATTATGTGTTATAGATAAAATAGATATTTATTGATTAATGTAGATGATTTAATGGATAAGTGGATTTAATAAATTATATATAAATGGATTTAGTTTTGTAAATGAAAATGGACCTAATGATTTTAATAATAACTAAGAATGTAACTGGATAGGCGGATAGAAAATAATAAATGCAATGAAATTTAATGATATTGATACTGATATTAGATAATGGAAATGCATAAATCCAAAATATGGACAATTGATGAATATAATGAAAATGGAAGTAATGATGATATAATGAGATGGATTTAATGAAATATGTAATGAATTAAATAGACTAATGTTGATGCACCTAAAAGACCTAATCCAAAAAAACATGATATACAACTTATTTCTATCAATACAACCTAATGTAATTATCAATGATCCTAATTGATATGCAGCTAATACTATTAATAATGCAACCTAATGCAATTACCAAAAATGAGCCTAATTGATATGCAAATAATAAAATTAATAATGCAATCTAATGCAGTCTAATGCAATTAAAAAATGAACCTAATTGATTTACACATGAACACTATGAATATTGTGACTAACATGAAACTCAATACAAAGAGATACTGTAAATAATGCAACTGTGAGGGTACATAATATAATTAACCATGAACCTATTTTAAGGCTTCTAAATGAAACCTATTTTTATATGTATCCAAATAATTGCTAGGGACAATTAGCTAGCTAGGATGGGGGAAATAATGAATAAATATAAGCCTTTCCAAAGAAAAATGTAAAATGCAAAATGAATCTAACAATGCAGCTAATCTAAATGAGATTTGGGTGCTTGATATCATGTTAATGTCAAAGAGCACACATAGTTTGATTTTGCAAAAGGAGGTATCAACCCTATGTTACAAAACAATAGATGACATGGTTCCTTTGCATAGACTAGACTCTTAGAAAAAATAGGTATATTTAGCAACATAGATGTAGATTAACAACCATGATGGAACTAATGTAGTGACACTCATTTGGAGGCCTAGTACATCCAATCCTTTTAAGGAAATGCATAATCATAATCGTAATACATGCATTATAATCATAACTATAACCAACACACTAGAGCACTAAAGTACCAACAAATATATTATACCAAAAATAAAAAATATTCCAACATACACCATTCAAAATACACAAAGATATTTAAGATCAAGGAAATTGTGAGTAGGCTCCATTGAAACAAAAACATAAAATCAACAAAAATGCCTCATGACCAAGCACTCATTTGGTCCATAGATCTTCCCATGAACAGGATTGTGATGATGGGTCTTATATGATGACTTAGAAAGGATGCATCTGTATGCAATGAAAACCCCAATAGCTGAACAATAAATCAAAGAATGTAAACACAAGAAATGTGAAGCATTTAAGTTAGAATAAATGTACTAAATAAGTTTTAATGCAACCAAATTTCCACTACAACCTCCGATGAGCTAAAAAGGGGCACCCAAAACCTTGTTTGATTTTCTCTTAGAGATATTGTAGGTGTGCTCTCCCAACACATTACAATAAATCCAACTATGATTCATGAGTGAAAGATTGAGAAAAAGTATGAGGAACTTGCCACAATATTCATAAAATGATGATGTAAAATGCAATATATATGTTGTAAAATGCAATATATATGCTAAAGACTGAAAATGCAAGAGATTGAAAAACTAGATTCAAATGAAAACTAAACTGAGATGAGAATGCAAGATGGATAGGTGGCTACCTTGAAAAAGGTGATTTTGCACATGATTAGAGGTATTCCACCTTTTAATCAAGATTAGAGGAATATTAGAAAAAAGAGAGATTAAGGAAAAGGGAAAAGGGATTAAATTAAAATAAATTTAATTTAATGAAGGTTTATAAGAACTTTAGGCTAGTGGAAAAATAAAATAAATAAAATTTATTTTATATTAAGAAATGGAGGGATAATATATTAAATTGAATTTAATATATTATAGTACTTAAATAATATTTAAATATAAAATGAAAATGAATGTATTTAATTAAATTTAATTTAATTAATAAATATATGAATATAAAAATATAGTTAAAATTAATAATAAAAAAATAACTATAATTTTAAGAGAAATATTAATAAAAACAAATATTAGTATGCAAATGGATAATTTTAGGTGTCTACATTTCACCCCTCTTTGATGCAGTGCCTAAATCAACCTTTCGTCAAAGAAAAAGAAAAGGAATATGCCCCAATCATGGAAGGATGAGGAAGTATCATGAGGAGGTAGTGGTATGCCCCCTCATTGGGTCATGTCAGAGCAAAGAGAATAGGTGTTCTCTCGAAATGAATAAGAGGAGAACAAATGTGGTAGGGATAGGAAATAAATAAAAGTTTCGATGCAAAATGAAAAATGAAACTAACTAAATGTAAAAGGATTTTGAGGATTGGAGAGAGAGAGAGAGAGAGAGAGAGAGAGAGAGAGAGAGATTCCTAGTTTTGATATTGTACTTGATATTATGCACCAAGGTATGAGGAACCAAGATGACCATAAGCCAAGTACATGATCAAAAAGGTCAAATACAACTGTATGTCTTATGATGCCATGATATGGAAGACCATGATTCCATTGTGACAATAGGATGCAAATACCATGATAGATAAAAACAATACTAATACATACAAGAAAAAAGAAAGGATTCACAATAAAATAAAAGGAAACAAACATGATGTCCTTTGTCAAGCTAAAAAAAATTGATTGATTGGGAGGGAAGGGCCCCAAGGGTTGGGAAGGATATATCCCATGATGATGATTATATTTGAAATTAATCAATTAATTATTAGTTGATTTTCTTTAAGATGGTGGCTTGATTAAAGATTAACATGCTAGATTGCAAGATTGGATTGCATCGATTAGTATTGATTACACTTCATTGTGCTGAATTGGGATCTTTTAGATTATAGGGATATTTGGATTTTTTAATTTATTTGAATGAGTGGATTGGATAGAATGGGGTTGGAAAAAAGGATAAGATGAGATTGAAAAGTATATAAGGGGAATAAATGGTTTGGATTAGATGATAAATAGATTTGATAGACAAGATGGTTTGAATAAAATGAAAGGATGATTAAGGGATTGGATAAGATGGGATAGGAAAAAAGATAGGTGGATTGGGACAAATGAAAAGGGATAACTAAGGAATGATATAGGATGGAAGGATGGAGAGATGTTTGGTTATAAAATGAATGGATGTAAGGGATGGACTAGATATGAGATAGATGGAATGAATGTATAGGTAAGGGTAAGATATGGATAACTATAGGATGGAGGATATAGAGAAGGAGATCCAAAAATTATGTGGAAAATGACTTAAATGCAACACAAAGAAGGAGGAGAATGAAGGATGGAAAGATGGAGGATAAGAATGTTTAGGATGGAATGATGTTGATAGGAGGTGGGGATGATGGGTAGGAGGTGGATGAGTCTCCAAGGACCATATTGTAAAGGAGTTAAATGCCCCAAACCAAAGGTAGGAAAATGAATAAAGGAAAGATGGGGGATAATGATGTACCAAATGGAAAGATGGTGTTTAAGGGTCGCATCAAGAAGATGAAGGCTTGTTCACTGTCCAAAACATGTGTGCATATATTCTTTCTATTTTATTAACTTTATTTTTTTATGAAGGGAAAAGGTATGAAAGTGGAAGGTGGGTGGATAAGGGATATGAGGTGGAGAGTATGAAGAGGATAGGGGATACTGATATGGAGGATATAGATGGAATTGGATAATAGATAATGGATGAAGGAAATATAAAGGATAATCAAGATCAAGGACATGCAAAGGTGTATGGACTCAAAGACCATTATGAATGATGGATTCAGGGAATGAATATGAAAAAGAATACAAGATGGAGGATATGGATGTTAAGATCAAATATGTGCATATGGATTGAATTATGCAGAAAAATGGATGGATAAGGAGAAAGGGTTATGGAAGGTACATACATGGATAAAGGAAATGTGTAAGATAGTCAAGATCAAAGATGGGAAATGAAATGATAATGAGCTTATATATGACAATAGATGGTGGATAATGAATTTGGAAGATATTTATGGTAGCATAATATGGATGGAGCTTGTGCCCAACTATAAAGTGTAAGAGGAAGTGGATAAATGAATCAAAAATATATGATATGTGTTGGTTCCTAATATTATAGATTTAAAATCTAAGAGTTTTTCCAATTCTCTTGCAGGAGAACTCAATCAACTTTGGCCAACAAATGAAAATGATAACCCAATTCTCCTGCACTTTAGGCTTCGCTGAACCTAGGCAGGTAGATCTTTACCTCTAACCCTAATCAATTAGATAAAGGATTTTCTATAGCGAATTTAAATGTTATGATTTCCAAAGGTGGCAATTGATCCTTGAGATTAATCAAAATAAAATTTATGAATGCTATAAATTAAATGTTGTCAGATATAGAAGGCCTAGATTGAACCTCTATCTCAGAGATTCCTATAAATGTTATATCCTTAGGCCTTAATTCAATGTTGGCTAACAAATCAGCCATTATGTTCCAACCTCTATCCATCCAATCAATACCAAAAGCTTCAAAATTTTCTAATTCATTCCAAACTGTATTTTGGTATTGTTTCAATCTTTTGTTCTTGGAAGCATACTTTGACCTAATTTGAGAGAAGTTACTAGTTCAAAGTCGCCAATGAATTTCAATTATTTGATCCCATGTTTTGAGGCTAATCTCAATCCTATTAACAATGCCTCATACTCTGCAATATTGTTTGTGCATGTGAACAACAAACTAAAAGAAAACTTAAAGTTTTTTCCACTTGGAGAAATTAACAAAATTCCTCCTCCAGTACCTTCCTTTAAACTTTCACCATCAAAGTACATAGTCCACAATCCATTTTGGTCTGATAAGTTATTTTTATCCTTAGACAAAAGCATAGGCTTCATCTTTCCTTCAACTAGATTGTCTTGTACCTGAAAAGAGTCCACGTCTATACTAAGGAAATAGTCCATGCTTTCATCTTCATTTTCCTCAATCATATGAGGGGTTCTAGTTTCCCTATCCACCTTCACATGATCGTCAACACTATTAAAATTTGTAAAGGACAAGTCACACTGAATACTTCCTCCCATATATGCACTTCACTTTCTTGACAATAACATCCCACACTGAGGAGGAATATCAAAAATAAGAACACTCATTGTCAACAATTTATCAGGGTAAGCATCTATCCTATAAGGAAAATCTTAAATAGTACCAATGACTAGTACCTCTCTATAACCTATATCTTGACACCTCCCATGTGAAGTATCAACCTATAGTCCTATTGACTTCATCACTTTAGCAGACATCACAGTGTTAGATGCTTCTGAATCAATCATATAGTTTTTTAACATCTTTCCATTTATCACTAAAGTAAGAAAAAAGGGATCCATGACACCTACAAAAGTATTTACAACATTTGTATCTAAATAAATTTGAGGAATTTTTCAAACAATTTCTTCTGTCTCCTTCCCTTTATTCTCAGATTTATCTCTTGCATTATCAACTTTTTTACTCCCTACTGATTTTTTGATTTTAGTTGAAAGCACACCATTTACCCATGAAAGGTCTTTTCCTTATGTTCCCCTATCATCATCATTTCTAGAAATGGGACCTTGACAGCGATCTATGATAATTTAGTTGGCCAATATCAACTGGAGTATATCTTACATTAGTAAAATCTTGATTTATAACAGCAATATTTCCATTCTTAGCTTGAATGGAAACATTTTTTTCATCATTCTTTGGTTTCTTAACATCTTTTTGGGGAGGGAGAACATTGTTCTCTGGTGTTTTGATCTCTACTTTATAAATAATCTTTTGAGGATTTAACTTATTGTCTGGCCTAATCTTAACCTTTTTGACACCATCAACTGATTTTACCTTTTCAGGTGTCTTCTTGGTGTCATTCTGATCTTCTTTGATAAACATACTATTTGGTTTACCATCTTCCTTATGAACTATTTCATTTCTTAACACATAATTACTCCTTGCTTGAGTAACCATGTTAGCAGTTATTTGTGCAATTTCTTCATCGGATGGTCTTCTTAGCATAAAAAGTTTTGAACCTTTCTCAGCATTTCACCTTATATCATCCACTTCCTCTTCATCTTCATCATCTAAAAAAACTTGTTGATGATATACCTTTGTTCTTCTTTGTGAGCCAGCAACATCTAGATTTTCATCTTCATCTATAGAATCAACTTCATCCCATAGATGTGAAGAGGTCATGGCACAACCACTGTTATCATATGATTCATCCTCCTCATCCCCCTACTCTTCACTAGCAGACATATTTAGAGAAATAGCACAATATTTAGGGCTATGAGGTGATTGGCATGCTACACACCATGGCATGTCATCACTCATGTTAATATTGTTCCTTTGTGAAAGTTCAGGAGTCTTGGCATGAGGTTTATCCTTTTTATCTTGAGAAAATGGTTTTCCTTCGTTCCATTGAGTATTATAGGGAAAGTTTTGTAGCCTTGGCTAGGTATTAAAGTTATTGAAAGGAGGCCTCTCACTTTTTTTTGTAGATCTATTGTTCTTATTATTTGCATGATTCTAATATTTCAAGGCATTAAAGATCAATTTCATATTATCCTCCTCTTTACCCTTTGTATTAGGAGGCTTACCTATTTCCTACCTATTTTACATAGAAGGTTTCAATTCTTCCCTTCTACCCAACTTCCCCGCAACTCTCCTATTACTCTCAATATTAACTCTAATCCTATATGCTTCCCTAACAGATCTTGGATTCTTATCTCTGAGGATATATCCCATCTTAGCATCAAAGGCATTTATATAGGTTGCAAGGCACACCTTATCATCTAGTTTCATCACTTGGAAGATCTTTTGCATGGCTTTCTAAAATATCACATTAAAATCAACAACTTATTCATTTTGGTTTTTCTTGATATTATTGAATTTAATTAACATGAAACCTTAATTTGTTTTATCATTGTATTGGTCCTTGAAACAATCCATTAAATCATCCCAAGATCCCACACAATCATGTGTTAATCACCTAAACCAATCTCTAGCATCTTCAATTAGTGATTGAACAAATAATTTGATTACTACATCTTCAAATTCAATCTCATAATCATCCATCATATCTATAAGCTTCTTCAAATGCTTTTCACATGTAATTACATTATTACTAGAAAATTTGGGAAGTTTTTCTCTAATTTCATTTGGAATAACATTTGGGTAATGAGGAATGTCAATAAAAGAAATTTGCTTATACCTTTCACCATGGACAAGTCTTCTTTGAAGATATCCATCACCTTGAGAAGTAGAAGCTTTGATTTTTTTTTGTAACAACAACTTGTGGGGGAACAGTAGTTGCACACTTTTCATTATTTCCACTAGGAGCTAAGGTAGAGGCAGCAAGATTAGAAGGTATTGAGGACTATCTTAGAAAATCTATTTTATTCTACATTTCAATTACAATAGCCTCTAATTATTCTTTCTTAAGTTCTTTAGCTAAGATCTCTAGTTTCTCTCTCTTAGAATTCTCAAGATCCATATCCAGTTTATTCATTTGATTCACTGGGATCTTATTTTTTGTAGGTTCATTTATAGAAATTCCAACAGCCTTCTATTTTCCTTTATCTTTTGGTTTTCTAGTTAAAAATAATTGTTGGAGAACAGGTTGTTATTCACTTTTCTTAGGTGGTGGAATCTCATTTATTTCTTCCAAATTCTGTAATTTCCTTTTCAACTGCTCGGTTCTAAGTAGAGCTTGTCTAATTTCATCCTCTATATCATTTTCTCTTTGTTGTCTAATACCAATTTGTTTTCAGATTCTTCTCTCCAAATCATGCACCTCATCAAAACTATCATCAAAGTCAGGGAAAGTTGTTTCATACTTTCAATTTTCAATATGGAACCCCTCTAACTCATTAATGTGGACATAAGGGATCTTAGACGGTGTAACACTAGGGACACAAGGAGGATCTCTATTTTCTCCAACTCTACACCTACTCCTTGACCTCCTATCATGTCCTAGCACATGATTTTGAGTCAATTTCATAATAGGCCATGATCCCTCTTCTATCATCTCATCTTGAGAGAAATAATCTCCATACATTCCCAATTCTAGGTCTACAACATTTTCATTCTCTACTATACTCCTTTCCTAATTTGATAGGATTGGGATTTCCCCTCTAGCATCACCCTTTTGTTTCCAAGTATGTGATGCATTTTTGTAAGCTTTGTCTTTTCTTAGTTGGGAATTCCTTGAAGTACTTGGAATCTCACCATGCAACTTATCTTAAGGATGATCTCTCCTCCAAGATCTAGTGTTCTTCATATTTAGAAAGTGTTAATAAAGTAGAAATATAACTGAGCACTGTTGTAGATATTCTTAGAGTTGCCACACAATAAAAATTGAGAAATATAACACTAGCTCAAAAAATTTGAGTATTTGTAACCAAGAAATGTCTCAAGAAAAAAGAAAATAGTAAAAGGAAAGAAGAAAATATCAACAAATCCTTCACTGATAACACAAATCCATGAGATAAAAAAATACAACTTTGTAATTCCATGGTAACTGACTGGTTCAAACAAATAAGAAGGCCAGTAGTCTAGCTTAACTTGTACCAACATTATTTGACAAAATTTGTAACACTGTAGATCTCAATATAAGTTCATCATAATTGTTTCATCTCTATTCCCCTCCAAAGTCACCATCTTGTTGGTTCCTAAAAATGTTAGGAGTTTATGCTCTGAGAGCCACCAATACCTCATAGTAACTTTAAAGAATGGTTAGTTCCAAATATAAGGTAAATCTTAAGGTCACTAGACCAACTATAGGGCAAGACCGACCTCTATAGTTATGGTTCTACAAAACAAAGATGAGTGTACCTAATCCATCTTTACACACAACATACTACAATTCTTTTTGTGGAATGAAACAAAGTAGATGATGACAAGAGAATACTAAATGATAACCAATCATTCATTGATCCTCCATTATCATCTAACATATACAAAAATAAACCATAATATGGTAAAATTTCAATATGTTATTTGTCTAAAATAAAAGGATGTAACCCTATTTCACTAGACATACAATAGTAGGGTATGTGCAGGATCATGGTATGCCAAACTAGGCCATTAAGTAGCAATGAAAATTCAAAAAATTAGGGTTAGGAAAGTTGACATAAAAATTTGAACAAGTTATCAATCTTATACAAAAAAATATATAAGAAGAGAATCTATAGAAAAATGGATTTATTTTCTAAGATACTAGCCTTTTTTAAAAAAATAAATTATTCTAAATGGTAAAAATTTCAAATTTCAATGCAATAGTATAAAAATATCAAGAAAAAGATAAGAAGTAGGTGTATGTCTGACCACCTTAACTTGGTCTAAACTTCATCAAATTAAAAACCTTTTATTTTTTTCTTGTATTAGGAAATTCAAAGAATGTGACACATATTTTAGATTTCAAAAATGTTATACCATTTGAATGTTATAGCTAGTTTCCAATAAGTTTATGAATAGTATGAAAATTTTAGGAAAAATATAAGTAGGTGTATGTCTGACCTCGTTAAACACAATCAAATTATAATTTTTTTTTACAAGATTCTAGATATAAGTAGTCGACTCATGTCTTGATGTGACACATATTTTTTATAATTTTATTTCCAAATAAATAATTTATTATGATTTTTCTGCTACAAATTTTTGAGAATATAAAAACTCCCATGTCTAACCACCTTAACTTAGTCTAAACTTCATCAAATTGAAAAAAAAAATTCTTCTTGTAGTAAGAAAAATATAGAATGTGATGCATGTTTCAGATTTAAAAAATGTTATACTATTTGAAAGTTATAATTTTTTTTCAATCATGACTTCTTTTCCACATCACCACTTTTTGGCATACCATGATGGACTGCACATACCTAGTATAGAAAATACTTTCTTTTGATCAATGCCTTATCTTCTAGGCAATATCCTAATGCATAAGAAGAAAACAAGAACCAACTTCTATCAAATGTTCAAAGCCATAAATATAACCACCAAAACCCTCACTACTTACAAATATCCCTATCTAAATCTTAAGAGTTGATGCCCTATCCAAAGTCTATTAATTTGATCCAAGATCAAAGATAAGGAATAAAAGCATATACATAGATACTCTATGCAATGAATTAGCAAATTAGAAACTCAGAATATCAACACAATGAAGAGATAAGACTTTGGATACTTATATTAAGTATGAAGAATCATGTTATGTATACAACTTTCTTCAAATATTGACCACTCCAATATAGAAAAAGACTTTAAAGCTTTCTATTTCTATAATAACTAATGCCTAGTTACAGTCTCCTACAATCCTGACTAAAAATAATATGCCACAACTTGCTCTGTCAATTTTATAGCCCTTCTCAATGATCTTGGAATCCTTATAAAGGACTACAACAAGCTTAGGATCATTTAGGGAAAAAATTGGGTTGTCAACAACCTCAACAATCTGGCAAGAACAAGAAGTAAATGTAGATAGGATGGCCTGAAAATAGAAAATGATTAGATCAAATCTGATTTACAATTTTGTTTTTCCCCACCATGGGCCAACTACCATTTCCAAGTGAAGAAATTCTTGTCATAACCAAAAAATTTCATGTCAAAACCATTTCAGCAACCTTGTGTGTATTAGGGAATGAAAATCACTTACAATTATCATACCCTAGTAACCTTCTTCAAAATATCACTCCTCTACATAAAAATGAAATGGCACCTAGGGAACACAAATCAAATCATAGAGGCTACATAACAAACTATGTTGGTTCATGTAAAGGATTTTACACTCAGAGAGACACCAGTATACCTAAGATAGATTTTAAGGAGGGGTTAGTTCCAAATGTGGGGAGATCTATAGATAAGTGGACCAACTATAGGGACAAGATGACCCTCTACACTTCTAGCTCTACAAAACCTAGGCGAGTACACCTAATCCAACTCAATTTTGTATACTTGAAAACCTTCTTTTGATTCATATAACATATGATATAGTGAGAAAATACTAAATGATAACTAGTTATTCATTGATTCTCAATCACCATAGATGAACATACAACCCTATAACCTCAATATTTAAAGACTTGGGATTGATTATGACTGAAAAATGAGAAATGTGAGCAGACCATATCAAACACATATCACTACAAAAGATACTTATCCTTGATTAGTTCCTTATCCTTTGGGCTAAATATTAAACACAAAGTATTATACAAAGACCAACTATTGTCAATTATTCATGACCCTTAATACTACCACTTGATGATAGTATTTATTTGTATATCCAGATCCACACTACTTACAAATATCCTTGTGCAAACCAGATGAATCTATGTCTTATCCAAAGAAACTATAATTTGATCCTACATCAAAATCTAAGGAGTAGCAACATACACATGGGTAAACGCTATTAAATGGACCAGAAAATCCAAAACTCACAAGATAGACACAAAAGGATTGAACTGAACCTAAGATGTTTGTATTAATTTTGATGAATCATGTCCCTATGTACACTTTGTTTCAAGATATCAATCAATCCAATAATAGCCAAAGACCAAAAGTTTTTCTTTCATACAATAATACAGTTAACTATAAATTTGTTACACCCTAGACTAAGAACAATTCATTAGTCAATTTTCTGCAACTAGGAAGAGACTTATTACAAGACCTCAAAAACAAAATACTACAAAAAGACACCTCATAAATGATCTTGGAAAACCTTATAAAGGACTACAAAAAGATTAGGATAAATTCAAAAAAAACTGTGGTTTCCAACAACCATAACAACCTGTAACAACAAGAAGTAAATGTAGGTAGGAAATCCTAAAAACCTGGGAAGGATCACATCAAATCTGATTTACAATTTTGGTTTTATCATCACAGCCCAACTACTATTATTAGATGAAAAAAACTTCTTGTTGTAGACAACAATTTAATGCTAGAACCATCACAACAAACTTGCATGTACTAGGGCATGGAAAATACTGACAACCATCATAACCTAGTAGCCTTCTTCAAAATATTAGACCTCTACAATCAAAATGAAATGACACTAAAGGAAAATGAATTAGATCATGATGGCTACCTAACACCTTGCTCTTCGATTTTCACCTATAACTGTCCTTGGAAAAAAAAATCAAAATCTATTTTGGTTCATCATTTCTGGCTCATCGAATTCATTCCTACTAGAAAAACCTTTTAAAAATTCAAAAAATACGACCGCAATAGATAATATTCAAGTTTAAAACATGACTGTTGATCCTCACTCTTCCTGGCACATCAAACAGTTATTATAAATCAGTAAAATAGTCACCAAGAGGCTTGAAAATTACTTTACACATCATCCTCCTCAATGACCAACCAACAATGAACACCTCAGCACTACCTAGCACTAAGGACCCACCACTTTATTAACTTTTCACTAATGAAAGATCGAATGATAGGCATTATCCTACGATCACTAACCATCGAGCACCTTTCCTTTGAGGCATTATGCCCACCACATGATAATCTTAAAATTGTATTGCCTTTAACTTTGGGTCCATGACATCAAACAGTTGTCACAATCCTATAATCAATAATATTTGAGCACTTTCCCATAATCCTATTATGCCAATTGTTGGATCAAAGATGATCTAACTTCACTTTAATTTCCTTCATTTTGGGTTGTGATGTCAGTCAGGACACGTGATAGCAAGGAATGATCACGTGAAGAATAACCATCACACATCTCTAAATCAAGCCATTGCACCCATCGTTGGATCAAATCTGATCTTACCATGATTTACCTTTACTTCAATCCAGTGAGGATGATTTCATATTGGATAGGTATCATCTAGTCGCAATCCCACAATGAACATACATTGTACAACTCTACATAGTGGGAATGTGCCAACCATTAGATCATCCAAATTTGACTGCTTTTTAATTCTCATCCAAGGTACTAACATCAGCCCCACTGACTGCCAGGTGTTGATCATCCATGATCTTGTGATGAATAAACATCAAGTAACTTTAGTTCATGGGATAACGTACACTATTAGATTAACTCAGATCTGACACGATATAACAAGGCTGAGACATAGGAAAAAATTAAATCTCAAGACTTAGGAAAATTAAATGGGCCCACTAGGTAAAAGACTTTAAAAACAAATTGGCCCCACTCGATGGTGACTTAAAACATGTGTGGAAAAGGAGAACTTAAATTTGAAGGAATAGAAAAGCTAGGTTTTAAGGCTTAGACAAACAATTTGAAACTTGTGAAATATAAATAAAACCTATTTCTTCATACTTGAAGGAGGACATGATAACTTTCTTAGGATTTTGTAGAAATGAGGACCATTTTCAATAATTTTTTTTGCATTGGTAGGAAAATGGGCTAATAGTGGCTCTATTTGGGGATGTATGCCTCTTGTAGGTATGACAAGGATTCAAAATCTCAAGAAAAGCATATCACCCACTAGACAAAAACTTGAAGGAAAACCTCTCAAAAAATACAAGGGAAAAAAGAAGGGAAACACACCAACAAAAGGGAATATTTACAAACCTACTGCTCATGGAAAAGACTACTTCGGGAGAAGTAAAATTTTAAGAATTGTCCATCAATAGGAAATTCCCAAATGTTTCCAGTTAAATCCTTTAGAATATAAGAATCATAACCCCATTTTTTGTCAATGACATAAGGCCCTAGCCAAATTGGATCAAACTTACCATGTCTTCCTTTATCCTCCAATATGGCATTCCGCATTAATACCAAGTCATCAGTCTAAAAATTTCTTACCGTGGTTCCTCTAACAAACAGATTATTATGTTGCAGTTGCAACCTGATATTCCTATCATGTGCCTCTCTCCTTGATTCATCCAATTGTATCAAGTCATCCATCCTGATCCTCATTTCATCATCTAACTCATCATCATAGGCCTAGATAAACTTATACATCTGCAACAAATTATTTTGTGGTAACCTAGCATGTATACCATATTCCAAATCAAAAGGTGCACAACCTATTGCCTTCTTCACTATCACTCTGCTAGCCTACAAATCCTATTTTAATTTTGAGTCCCAAGCCTTCTTGTTCTTATCTAACACTCTTTTGAGAATCTTTATCAGGATTTTGTCGCTAGACTTGGCTTGACCATTCCCCTATGAATGATATGGGGATGACTAAGAAACTTGAATTTCATATATTTGGCAAAAGGAATTAAAATTTTCTTATCTAAAACAAATTTCATTATCTACCACTATAGTCTTTGGACAGCCAAATCTAGTCAGAATATTTTGCAACATGAAATCAATCAATACGCTGCTAGTAGCTCTTTTAGTGAGGATACCATAAACCCACTTGGTAAAATAATATGTTGATACTAAGATCCATTAATGACCTCCACTAGATTTGTTTGGAATCTCACAAATGAAATCCATAGCCCATTTTTGGAAAGGTTCCTCAATGGCCACAGGCCTCAAAGGACAATTCCCACTGAAATTTAACTTACCTACAAATCTTTGGCATGCATCATACTTCCTAAAAAAAATATGCAAATCTCTAAAAATTGTAGGCCACCAAAACCCCAACCTTAATATTTTATGTGCAGTAGGTCTTAGCCATATAATGACCACCACACACACCATCATGCATTTCTTCTAACCAGGTTTGAGCCCTAATATGGTCTACACATTTGAGAAAAACATCCTCATTGCTCCTCCACCATAGCTCACCACTCAAAATTGTATACCTAATTGCATGTAGCTTGACTATTCTTTTATTATTTTCATCCATTTCAGGGGAAAACTTCATCTTTTGCAGATATCCAATAATATCCTTATACCAATCATAATTATCCAAATCACAAATATAGGGCCTTTGCTCTTGTTCTAGCACATTCACATGATTTGCATCTAAGTTACTTTGAGCCATAATTTTTGCTAATCATAGGCCTCTAACCAACTTTGTTATTTGAATATCAATATTAAACTCTTGGATTCTATTTATCCATCTACACCTCCTTCTTGAAACTTACTGCCGCACTAAAATGTCATTTACGACAACACTAGGAACATCTACAACTATGGTTGCTCCACCCAAATAACACTTGAAAAATTTCACAGATTTAACCAGAGCATATGTACATTTTTTATTAATGTCATATTTTAATTTTGTTCCTTGTAATGACTTGCTAAAAAAGGAAATGGGATGTTCAAAACCTTTAGCATTCTTTTGTAACAACACTATAGCAATAGTATGGTAAGAAACAAAGGAGAAAATTTGCATAGGCTTACCATAATTAGGAGTCCTCAAAACAGGGGCCTCTTTGATAGCTTTCTTTATATTTTAAAAGGCCCTAGATGCTTGTTCATTCCATTCCAGTTTGGCTCCTTTTTTCATCATTTTGGAGATAGGAAAATTGGTCTCAGCAAAGTTTGTAATGAATCTTCTAACAAAGTTTATCTATCCAAAGAAAAGTTGAATTCCTTTGATAGTATTTGGCTGACGCACCTTATCAATTACAATTACCCTTTTAAGATCAATCCTAACTCCATCCTTCGATACAATATGTCCTAAGAGCTTGCCTTCTATAACCCCAAAGGAACATTTCTTTGGGTTAAGTGAAACACCATATTCCAAATCTCTTAGAAAAATCTTCTCAAGATGAGCACAATGTTGATCTTCTATTGGGGTGACCCCACAATAGTGGGTTACACTTTTTTAGACATGTCAATTTTTTGTTGAAAAAACACATTTTTAATAAAATATGATGATTTAAGCCTTGAGAGGTTCCATTTGAAGGAATTAATTACAAATGGTTAGCTCAAAGCCTCTTAGATAAAAAACAAAACATTGATATAACATCTATACTCTTCATTCATACCTACAATGGAGTCTCCTTTGCACCTATAAAAATGCTGACAAAAAAATCACTTCAAATTTATCTTTTGGCAGATCAAATGAATCCATTTTACAAACCTATCTATGTAGTAAGGTACTATTGAGAAAAATCTTTCTAACAATTATAATGTTAATATATATTAAGTTTATTATGATTTTCTATTTTTAGTTTTACTAAACATAGATATTTCACTTTATGTCTATCTCTATGTTTGACGCTTATGGAAAAATAGTAAATGGGAGAAAAAAATTTTAAAAAATATCTATGCCCTAGGTATTAAAGTTATCTTTCTATTAAAAAAATAAAAATAAAATTGGAAAAATACATGACAAGTTATAAGCTATGTAGTCAAGGTATGTCAAAATTATGGTTTAGTCAACTTCAAACATTAATAAAAATATGAAATAATTATGATAATGTTGTCAAACCAATTGCATGCCCTTCGTATGGATGTTACAAAAGTAAATTTCAAAGAATCACATTCATATCTATTTTACAAAAAAAGTTATGCTCTATGAAAACAATGTAACTCTTTGAAAATGATGTTTTCAACAACATATCAGTTTTTGTGGGAGAAAGAAAAAACCATTCAAATTAATTCAAAAATAAAAAATAAAAATATATTTAGAATCTAGATAGAAAATCCTAAAAGACTCTAATTTACGTCATCTTTTGATTTCAAACAGTTTAAAGACAATATGCATCCGAATCTGAATTATTTTTTTTCAAAATGTAGAGTTCAGTGTCTGTTCAGGCAAAAAAGTGTAACCCACTATTTTGGGTTCATCGTTTGCTGAATAAGTAGTAAGGTCATCTTGGTACACCACTAGAAATTTGTTTATAAAATCTACAAATGCCACATCCATTACTCTCTAAAAGGTTGCTCCAGTATTTGTCAAGCCAAAGGGCATCCTGACATACACATAACTTCCCCATGGAGTGGTAAATGCAGTCTTGTACTGCTCTAATTGTTTAACCATTACCTGATTATAACCTGAAAATACATCCATCATTGACATCAACTCGGATCCAATGACTCAAAACCCTTGCAACTTCCACTCTTGTTCAAATTAATACATAATAAGGGGGAATGTTGATGTATTACATTAATTAGGTTAGTTTGTAGGTTTAGATTAGATAAAATACATTAGTTGAATAGTTAGGTGTTGGGAAGTTATTCTTGTAGACAGTTTCCGTGAGGGAAAATAAGGTTTATAAAATAACAATTTCATTGTAATGAAAGATTATTGAATGGAATCTTGATTGAATACATTATCTTTTCTTCTTTGATCGCTCTCATATATAATGTGTATCGAAATAATGCTTTTATTTGAATGTTTAAAAAGTATATAAGTAGTAAATAAAACTTATAAATATTCAATCTTGAAATTATTTATGTTAATGATTTTATGCATCATATTTATTAAAATTATTAAATAATTATCTTATTATCTACTACCATTTAATTTGAAATAACTAATAAAAAATAATAATCCCTTTAACTATATTTAAATATCATGTGACAAATGAAACAAATTGAATTCATAAATGATATTTTACATTACTATTCTAGTTTTCAACATACATTTATAAATTGGTACCCTCGACTATTCATTAGGCACTTATGTGCTTCATAATTTTTATTTTTTATTTTTTATGTTTTTAAGTATTTGATGAAGCATGTTCATAAACAACTTTATTTCTTACCTCATTTAATTCTTGATTGGACAATAATTTTCTTTAAATATATAAATAGGAAAACAATAAAACTATTGGAGAAAATGCATCCAACCAATGATAAAAAATAAATAAATGAACAAAAATTTCATTTAAAAACATATCTCCATATAACATAGAAAGAGCATAAGATAAATTCTTGTCAAAGAAAATATTAATTGACATTCAACAAATGAAAACATTAGTTTCTTGCCTTGTAAGACACAAACTAATCATTTTTAACCCTATCAATCAATAATAAACAAAATAACAATACAAGCATGACCAAGAGATCCACTAGGAATACAAGCATAGTCAAGCAGTACTCATACTAAAAGTATACATTCATTAATTTAACATGAACTACACCTAAAATTAAAAGTTTATTTACCTTCTATTACTATAATATAGGAATTAAATTAATGATACCCCCATTGGCAAATGAGATGGGGGAGTAAAAGCACCTACATGATTAGTAGTAGATCGAAGAGACATTTTTATTATGGAGATACATTGTAATATTTGTTAAACTTTAGTAAGATAAGTAATGGTTGCCGCTCATATTAATAATGAAGAGGATGAGGAAGAGCCGCTCTCTGGACCGATAATGGAGTATGTTGTAGAAGAAGATGAAGAAACTGAACAGACCTTGCGAATCTCTCCTTCGCTTCCCGTCAGCACATCAAGTTGAACCATTTTCAGCATAGCAGCCGCAAATGTTTCGAAGAAAAGAGTCTCATTGGCTGCAAAGGTTGTAACTATTTCACTGGTGTTGGAGTCAGTATAGAGGGACTCGTCGGACCTAAACAACACTTCTCCATTCTCTAAGTTCACAGTAATACTTGTTGTCAAACAAATCTGGAGTGCGAATGTCTAGAACAGTGGTGTTGATGTTGGTAGAAGACGGGCATGTAAGGTAAAGTTCCTCTGCAAAACTCTCATTTAGTGTTGAATCTTGTGTTGGGTAAAGTCTGTCCACGAAAGACACGCAATGCGCAAGTCCAAATGTGTGACCGCCTGCAAAAGGGATTTGCACAAAACTTCCAAATCATTGTAAATAAGCATCACTTTATACTAGAACATATATGGAGAATTCACTATATAAGTTTTTGTCTTCCTATGTTTCATGGGATATTAAATAGAAATTTTTGTTTATATTTTTAGTAAACCTTTTAATATATTTTTTTAATAATTATAAATAGTTTATAGTTATTAATTATAGAATTTTCTTAAAACATTTATTATATTTTTTTTATTTGTATATTTATATTTACTTTGTTTATAGTTTTCAATTAAACTTTATATAATATTTTAGGTAAATATTTTTTCTATTCATTTATATGATAGATATGTCAAATTTTATTATAGAGGGAAGCTGATTGTCTCAAAAACTTTTGAAGATTAGTAATGAGATAATAACTTACAATCAATTATGATAATCACAACTACAATTTAATTGTCACTTACCAAGTATTTCAATTTAGATCTACAAAATTACAACCTTATGATTGTAATTTCAATACTATCTTTTAGATAAAATAATAAAAATTAATTGAAATAATTTACAATATTATAAGAAAACTGTTTAAAAAATATTTATTTTAAATTAATTTTAGATAATATTAAATTTATTTATAGAAAAAAAGAGTCAACATATATCTATATAATATAACTACTATAAATAAAATATAAAATAATAATAAATAAAAAATTAGAATATACAAAAAGAAAAATCTTTTTGAACCTTTACTATTTACAAATGAATTTCTTATTAAACTCTTCAATAAATACATTTAAGGTCAGTTTTTTACAAATATTAAAAAACTTATAGTAATTACTTTTTTTCCTCCAAAACAAACTATTAATTAACCTCTCATAAACTTTATTATTTACATGAAATATCTTAATATTCAGTCTAACACTATTAAAAAATAGTTAAAATAATAAATTTATTATTAAAAAAATTCTTCTATATACTAATATTAACCCTTTAATATTATACCCAAATGAAGTTTACTCTTCTTTGCTAGAAAATGTTTTCCTCAAATCAATTCATCTACTGAACCTTATTGAAAATGGTATGACATTCATTGTTGTGAACACAGTAGGCGATGCATGCCTCCTAAACTATTCCACCAGCAAACTTACCTGAGAGCGCTACAAGTTCAGCGTATTCAGTGAAGCCTTTTTCCGTAAAAACACCCATCAATGTCGACACATTTGACACTGGACTCGGCAGACTGTCAACTGTTACACTTTCATTTGCGAAGGTCAAGCTGTCTCTTTTGCGCAGCGGTACTGCAAACTCCGGCCCTCCCGCCTGTTTGTACCAACTCAACACTATGACATTTTTTTCAAATTATCCAGGCCTTCAAAACAACATACGCACAGAGGCAATAAAAGCTATCTATGACTGGACCATACGGTAATTGTAATCTGGACTTTGCATACGTTAGAATCAGTAATTGCTTACCAAGTATACTGCGTAAGTGCCCGCTAATGCTAAGATATCCGCACAGGACACAACTTCAGGGCACTAGGCTTCAATGGCATCCTTTATTACCTGAATCATCTCCAATGATTCCTCTCTTATTGACAAATTTGGAGTGTCTTCCAGCTCACTGCCCGTTCCATTTAATAATATATAGAGGCATCACAACCCTATCGAAGCAAAGTAATGGGATTATCAGACAATTCATATAAACGAAAACTATATAACCCATCAATCAATTTATTGAGAGGAAAACTATGTTACAAAACATTGTGGTGAGAACATTTCAGAATGCTGAAAATAAATTAGGTAAAGTAAGTAGCGAATGTATACCTGGACGAAGCAATCGTGAAAGAGGAGTCTTAGCAAACCGGGTGCCGTAGTGATATTTTCAGCAAGCAAAGACTCAAGTGTTGTTTTAACTGTGTCCTCCATACTCGGACAAGTTTCTTCATAAAATGTCCATGACAGACCATCCGCCACTGCCCGCAAATCGTTACTGTATTTTATAGAAAATGCATGAGCTGCACAAGTTAATATAGTTAGGAATACTACCACAAGAGATTTCACCATTTCCGCTTGACCTTCCAATCGTCTCTGCATGTTGAGTCTCGAGATGTGCGTTATATAGAATATCGCGGTCTCATGAAGAAAACGCCAGCAAGGAAAACATGAGAAAAGATAGATGGAATATGTGTGCACATCCCATACGCCTGGGATTGGAATTTTGAGGAGTTTTCTTTTTTCTTTGGAACTAGTCTCTAGTGGTGGACCAGGCAAGCATAATTAGCATAGCTTTACTTTCCATCGTGATCGTGCTTGCTTGATTGGTAAGTTATTTTATGGGAATGGTTGGTTTGAATGTCAGCTAGGAGGTTTGGTATTGCATGCATGTCTACTCCGAATATACTGAATCTGTAAATGGTTTATTTTTTTTTATAATGATTTGTCTCGCTTTGGCACTTATATTTTACGCTTCTTAGTGACATTTGGACTGATACTTTTTATTTAAAATTAGCTTGTTGTTGAAAATGTGTGGAAAGAGGAAAAACATTTCATTTTACTATTTTTGTTTTGAATTGTATGAATGATTTTTTTCGTTTGCACACATAACAAATTAATTGAAAATGAAAGGACGATGGGTACATTATCAAAAAAAAATCAAAAGTATAGTGTCTGTAAGAGCAAGATTAATTAAAATAATAAATAGATAACTTATTCTAAGTTTAGCAAATTAATTGAAAATGAAAGGACGATGTATATCATCACAAAAAATAAAAAGTATAGTTTCTGTAAGAGCAAGAATTAATTAAAATAATAAATAGATCAGTTATTCTAAGTTTATAATAGATATGCATGTAATATTTGTTTAGAATTAATTAAAATAATAAATAAATCAGTTATTCTAAGTTTAGAATAGATATGCATGTAATATTTGTTTAGAATTAATTAAAATAATAAATAAATCAGTTATTCTAAGTTTAGAATAGATATGCGTGTAATATTTGTTTAACTTTGGCTGAACAAATTTATAATGTTCAGTTGAGGAAAGCATAGAAATGAAAAATTGTCATTATTATAAGCTCATGATCCATGTTGTTCATTCTCTCCTCCTCTTGATCTATCCAAGAGGTAGGTACGTATATGAAATATAGTTGTGATTACCTTCCATGTTAATGATGGAACAAAATAGGGTAAGAATAATATAAAATAAATTTACATTAAATAATGTTTGATAAAAGAAGAAATACCTAGTGGTCTCATAGGTCCATAGCTATGGATTGTTTACCATATTATAAGAAAATAAAAACTATCTAAATGAGTTGATTTCTGATTTATTAGTGGGAAGTGCATGAATTTAATATGTTTTTATTAAGGTGGCAGCAAAAATATGGTAATTATGAGCAAAGAAGAGGCATGCAAAAAAATATTCAGAGATAAAGAGAAAAGTGATTGCAAAAGACGCCATCCAAATTTTTTAATTGATGTTATTTTAAAGATATTTGAGGGTTCCTATTGTATGCACCCTAAAATGGTCGCCTAGACTTTGGGCCCCATTTATTTGATTTATCAATTCTGAATCATTTTGATCAATAATCAATATTTTCAACATTATCAATTTCTTGATCAAATTTTAATTCGATCATATATTGGATTTTTATCCTTGGGCTAACTATTTATCCTAAGTCTTTATTTGATTAAAAGGAATATTTCCTCCCCTTTCAATTAAATAAAAAGCCCCACCTTTCCTCTTATCCTAAGTTGCACAAATAAAACATTATTCCTATTTTATAAAAAGGGAAAAAGCACTTTTGTCTCACATGAGGCTCAAAAGTCAACACTTCACTCTCATTGGAGGATACTTGTGCACATGGATTGCTCCTCTTTCAACCTCCACCGCTGATTAAGACTTTTTGCCTCTTAATCTCCATGGTCCATTTCACCTCATTTCTTATAAAAGGAGAGCTCTCTCCTTCATTTGCATATCCATATTTTATGCTATTGTTATGCTACAGGTTTTCTAGGTCATCTTGGAGCTTTTGGAGATATTCTTGCATCTAGGGTTTGAAGATTTGGAGCATTGTTGGCATTCATCTTGGATCTTCATCAACACTCTATCTTCTTGTCTTCATTCTTGCATCATCATGGCTTTCTTGCTTCATAGTTAGATTTCATTTCTTGCATAGTAGCTTCATTTTCATGGCATTCTTAGCTTAGATTTCCTTTATGCTTTAGATTAATTCATCTAGTTTAACTAGGAGGCTTTGTAATACTTGCATCTTTCATTTTCATAGCATAGCTTGCACATTCATACTAGTTGCATTTGCATTTCATTTCCATTTAGATTCTTGGAGATATTGGCATTGTTGCCCTTGTCTTCATTGTGAATCTCTCATTGTGTGGTTGACTAGCAAGGTCACTTTCTTGTAGCTCTAGCTAAGAGCAAAACTCATAGTCCCTTGCAACTCCATGCATAGAGAGCTATGGATCGCTTTGTGAGGCCTCACTCTTGAGTAACCTTGCAAGTAATGGTTCATAGAAGTGCATATTTTAGTGTGTACATTTCTGGCGCCCACCGTGGGGCAGAGTAGATAGCTTTGTCCTTTCATTTGATGCATTTTTCGTCATTTTCGGATTAATTTTCAGAAAAATCTGCGTCTCTGGTTTTCTGTCTCAGATTATCGCGCGACACTTCTCAGAAATATCGTGCGATATACTTCCTGTCTTGGTGCGATAGTTCGCGCGGAAAAAGTATCGCACACCTATATTGAAGTCTATCGCCTGGCATCAGGCGAAGTATCGCCTGGCATCGTGCGAAGTATCGCTCGACTGGGGAAGTATCGCATGGTTATAGGAAGAAGTATCGCACGATACTGGTGAAGTCTGAGGTATATCGCCTGATCTAATAGTGAACTATTTTGTATCTTGCAAGTTTCGGGTTCTTAGCTATCTTTTTGAAATTTTCTGAAATTTCCAGCGTTTTCAAATCCGTGCCACTCTGGAAAATGGGTGCCCATTTTTTTTTTTTTTGAAATTTTGCAAATGGTATCAAAAGTTTAAGTGTGATATATCGTTGGAAAGGTCTTTCCGAGCCTAATCCAACCATGATGGTTTCATTTTCAGATTTTATCATTTGATCAGTTATTTTTGCAAATTATCTAATTTTTCATGTACTAATCATTGGTAGATTTTGGATTTTGCTTCTCCTAACTCTTGTTGGTCTAACAAGTTGTGTTTGTAGGTGCTCTCATTTGCTTGAAAATTGCTAAAAACGCATGTCAAAGAGGGCTACTAACAGTTTTTGTAGGGCTGCCCTAAGCATAAAAACTAAATCAAGTGCTTGTTTAATTGATTTTTTTATTGAGTGCGGCATATACTAGTTGTTTCATTTCATAGGCACTTAATACCTTGTTGTAGGAATTTTGAGGTGGTAGGAGAGTATGCTCTTCACCCTTGTGGTGAAACAGAAATCTTGACACATCTTGGGATTTTGAAAGCAAGGGGTAATTGAATATTTTCTTGGTGTGTTTGGGAGAGATTCTTGAGATAGGGGAGTATGCTCTTCACCCTTGTGGTGAACCAAAAACCTTGAACCTCAAGAGTTAATCCACTTTTTGTTTAGTATAGAAATCCTTTAGCGGGCCTGCTCTTGAGCAATCAAGAGGAACGACCCAAGTGGGGACAACCTTGTCATCATTTTCCTTGGTGGCGAGTGATTCCAACTCACTATAATCTCAAGGCTATTGAGGACACAAAACCTTGGTAGACATAACACTTGTCTTCGTTTGATGTGAGTAGCTTATGGGATTGCGACCATGAGGAAAACATTGAACAAGAATGCTTAAGGTACTCTTGAGGCCACGAGGTCCTAGTCCTTTATGAGGAGCAAGAGGGGTGTTGTGAACGGAAATCCTTACTAAGAAACATTAGATAGAAGCCACCCTCTTTTAGCCGCTTATCTTCTTAGTGCAAGGATTGATCCAAGTGGTTTACCCGGATCACCTTAAGATACTCACCATATGTGTCCCTTTGGTTGTGTCATTTTGACATTTCCATGACAAAGCCAATATCTCTTGTGGGTAACCACTTGGTGTGAGGCAAGGGGGCATCAAGTTGTGGGCTAAGTTGATAAGTAATGAGCCTTGTCTTGTAGGTAGATATTGCTTGAAGTGTCTTCGATTGTGTGATACCAGTGTAAACGTTCTTAACATACAAACAATCAGTAGCATTCATAGAGTGCTTTTTCAATTTTGATATCACAAGTGTTTATCTTGGCAAGGTTGCTTTTGCCCTTGTTTCAAGTGTTTGAAGACATGTTTGATCCTCTACTGTTTGCAAACCTGTCCAAATGCTGTTGAATTTGTGATTGAAATCAAACATTTTCACCCTCACATTCGAAAACTTGAAATTAGACCTTAAAAAATCAAAATTTTGCACAAATTGGTCAAGATCAACATCAGTATCACATTAGCCAAATGAGAAATATCGCATTAGAAGGTTGTTCTTGGTGAGAAAGTTTATCTCTAGAATTGTGAGCTACATTCTTGGGAAATTCTCATACTCTTATTGTCCAAATAATTTTCATTTAATCTCAATTTCAATTATATTTTGGCCTAGCCCAACCTCCTGGTTCAAAAGTGCAAGGGTAGTCACCCTTTGATTTGAAGCACCTCTTTGACAGTGTTGGTAAAGCCCCTGCTTCTATCTTTTCATTTCTCTTTGGACAATAGAGAACTTTGATTATCCTAGTTTGGTGTTGACATTTTGTGAGGTCATCCTACTACCAGTCTTCCTTGGTCAGTCCAGATCTTAGATCCTAGGTGTTGTCATGTTGCTCAACATCTCAATGAACATTATGGTATTAATTGCACAAGATGGCTCTTAGTCTTCTTCTTTCTTCTCCATTTCCCATGTTCTTCTAAAGTCTTCTACTCCCATGGGAAATTCTTCTTCTTCTTCTTGATTCTTTCCTCTTATTATCTAGTCTACACTCTTCTATTCATCTATTCATTTCTTCCATGCTTGATTACTTCTCTTCTATAACCATGAATCTTGACTATCTTGTTAAGGAACCTCTCTTAAGAATAGACGATCTTGAGCTCATTGACATATTCGAAAAGTGTTGTTCCTCCAAAATTCTCATGAGTGATGAATTTATAGCAAAAATAAAAGAAAAGATGATTAAATCAGATGCCTTTGCTAGAATCATAAACATGATCATATCACGATCTTCTTCTTCCAAATATTCTTCATCTTCTAAATCTTCTCATCATTTTTCATCTTCCAAATCTTATCATGACTCTTCTAAACACCATTCAAATTCCTCATCATCCAAGTATTCTTCTTCCACTAGGTCTTCACCTTCCCCTTCTTCACAATCTCATTCTTCTTCTACTTCTCCTAAGAGTCTTACTTCTCTTCAGAAGACATACCATAAAGAGCAACGTGATAGTCCTTGTGATGTCTCTTCCATAAAGAGTGACACACCTACCTTTGATGACTATGATGACTATGATGATGGACAATATAGCAATACTTATGACAACTCTATTCCTAAGAGTCCTCCTCGTCGTGTGCTTAGGCTTAATAAAGGGTCATCCTATTGGATAGATTGTGATGGTGATCCATATGATTCTAATTTTGAGAGAAATTATGATATTTGTTGTGAACAATATGATACATCTACTTCTATTGAGGAAGAAAAAGCTTTCCGTGCTGATTATAAACGAAGATACTATGAGCATGTCTTGTCTAAAAACTCTCATGCTGAAAATAAAGATTACACTCTCCAGCAAGATCATGTTAATGCTGAACCTTTGTCTTGTGATGGTCCCCTTCCATCTGCCACTTCATCCAATACCCACACACTCCCTAAAGCTTCTGAGTCATCCAAATCTTTCACAAATCCTTCATCCAACAAAGATCCTAAGACTTTCCATGCGGTTCCCTATAGTTATCCTCAAGGGCCACCTCTTAAAGATACTCAAGCTAACCTTCACTTGGCTGCAAATACTTCTAATAATGCTACACCTAGTGAGCCTAAGCCTTCATGTGCTACAATGCCTACTTCAGTTATTCCTTCACCACCTCTTCCAAAGTCTTCCATACAATCCCAACATGCTTCCTTGTCCTTAGAAGTGGCTCCATGTCAAGAGGACTCTAAAAATGATAAAGAAAAGAATATAAAGAAAGATCAAGATCAAGAACCCTCCATGTCATCCAATCCTATTCATAATATCTCTCATTCATTTCATGGTTCTTTCGATCCTTTACGCCCTTCCTCATTCATTCCACCATGTCTTAAATCTTCTCCTAAGCAAGATCAAGCTACTACTTACACCGTTGAGCTTATTGACAATCAAAATAACCTTACCACACTGGCACTTTCCAAAGATGATGTTTCCATTAAGGTTATTAAAAATGGTGTTGTTACTTCGAATGTTAAGCCTATTGAAAATCAAGAAAAAAATGATGCGCTTATGCTATCCAAAGCAACTTGTCAAGATCAAAGTCTTCCATCTTCTTGTTCTACCACTCCATGTTCACTTCCACTTTCTGCTCTTCCTAAATCTTTGCAAGCTACGAATGATCCTATCAAGGAAGCTGCTCCTATTCAAGATGTGCATGATCCTGTTGAAAATCCTAATGTTCACTCTAAAGATGTTGATATCCTTGGTTGTCATATAGATGCTGATGAACTTAATGATTATCCTTTTGCATCTTCCACATCTATCCTTGGACCTCCTCCACCAATACTAAGGGCTTCATGTCTTCCTTCCATTTTGGGTCCTTATGTCCCTTCACTTTCCCCTCCTAATTATCCTAATTCGTCATCCATTTTGGGTCCTTACGTCCCTCCATCTCCTATCTTTCCTCAAGATCAACATAGATGTATACCCTTGAATCCTTTTCACCCATCCATCCATCTAAACCAGTCGTATTTTTCTTCTTCCACAAGTCCCCAGTCTTTTGGAAGTAACTTGAATGTTCAATACAAGAAAAAGAAGCAATACAAGAATCCATCAAAAAAAGAAGATCACCATGTCCCCTCTAATCGACATGGGGGCATAAAGTCAAAAGAGATATCCAAGAAGAAAACTACAAGACAAGTATGGGTTCCAAATCCATCATTCAAGATATTCTCTCTAAGACATCAAAAGAAAATAAAAGCCTAAGGCTATATGGATTCCAAAGTCTCTCTTGAAAGAGTCTAATGTTGAACAAAAAGTGAAATTGACATTCAAGCTTCCAAAGGCTTCCACTTCATCTTTTCCAAAAACATTCTTCCATTCCATATGCCTGAACCACAACCTCTGCTAAACATTTTCCATATTCCTTCTCATATTCCTCCATTCACATTTGAGAATTATAACAAGTACACCAATCCACTCTTTGAGGAGTCAAATAGCAATAATGAACCAGAATATGGTTTGCATTTGGACTAGAATATGGTTTACGTTTCCTCCATTTTTCCCATCACCCTTCAAGGTGTGTATTGACGTTGATCTTACCTTTCTTTCCATCTACCTTTTCACATTCCTTCCATTCATTATCCTTCTACCTTCTCTCATTTTTCCTCATTTGCCTATTCCTCATGCATCTTCCTTTCCCCTTTAGTATCTTTGAGCATATCATTTTGGATCCTTAGTATATCAATGATTTATCTTTTCAAGGAGCACTACCTAAAAGCTTGCCTTCTTCCAAAAAAAAGATAAAATTCAAAAAAATAGAAAAATTCAAAAACAAACAAAGAAAGAAAAATAAAATAAAATAAAAAATTGAAAATGTGCCATGGTGAAAACTGGAAACAGGCACCTTGGTAGCAAAAGTAAAGAGAAATAAATTCGTCCTATGGTGAAAACCACTCCCTTGTGGCGCCTTGGATAAGTACCATGATGAAAACCTGACAATCAGGCATCATGCGTAGTTCTTCTACATATTTCATCCATTCCATCTTCTCTCTTTGATCTTGACAATGTTGATCTATACATGAACATTTGGCTATTTTGTGAGCTATCCTACGATGATCTTGCTTTCATTCCATTCATGCTTAGCCCTCATATTTATTTTTCTTCATTCATTCTAGCTTGTCGCTATCCTCTTCCCCTTTGGTCTTGATCGAATAAAAAAAGAGTAAAACACGATGATATGAAGCCTCTTGACATGTCTAGTCCTTTGGACTGCATCCTTCCTTCTTTGCAATGTGCTTTTGTGACTTATCTTATGCTAGCCTCTCATTGCTTGTCCAAATGTGCTTTGCATGATAATTTTTTCCCTAGCTTGGGTACTCTTGAGGAGTTTGACCTTGAGGATTTCTTCCCTCCATTTGCCTTCATTCTCCTTTCCTCCATCTCAGTCACCAGCTTGCTAATCCTCTTGTCCTCCACATTTCTAGATATTGGGACTGCACGATGTGATCTTGCTTAAGAGTTTGATGCCCATTCTGTCTGGGGGCATCCTTTGTACATACTTATTGATCTTGAAAAAATACCAAAATTTTTTTTGATATATAATGCTGAAAAAATTCTAAAAAGCATAAAAAGTCCTGAAAAAAATACAAAAAAATCAAAATATTCAAAAAATCAAAAAAATAGAAAAAGTACCTTGGTGAAAACCTAGCACTAGGTGCCTTGGTAGCAAAAATACAAAAAAATGAAAAAATGAAAAAAGAATCCAAGTGGTGAAAACCTGGAAACAGCGCTACTTGAGGCCTTTGCACCCCTATTTGTTAGCATGCGTCCTCGACACTTAACCACTTTCCATCACGCCTTGACCTTATTTGGCCTAGTCTGGAATTGGTCTTTGTCTTTGTCTAGGGGGCATAACTGTTCGCATTGGTCCTTTAGGTGCATTTGTCTCTTGGGGCATTTCACAACAAGTGTTTTTCAACACCACCCCAACAGTGTTTTTCAACACTACCCTTGCGTCGAGTGTTTCTTAACACTTATCAGATGTCTTACCATAGTCCAAAGTATGATGCGATATTTCTCATTAGCTGATATGATACTCAGAGTTTGACTCTATGACCAACACACACACACTTAAACAATCAACTCACTGGCGATATGATGACTTTATTTTTCTTTGTGTGCTGTCTATGAGGATTTCTTTGATGAGTGGTCTCTCCCTGAGAAGTCTCCGATGATGCCTAGCTAGAAGACTGAGGGTATGAGAACATGTTTTCTTTCTTATCTGCTTGGGTATATTTGTTGGTCCTAATTGTCATGAGCATTTATGCTGGTCTTACTTGACACTATGGATTAACAACGTATTATCCTTGACTGTTTTGCGAGTGCATGCTCTAGTTATCCTGACTTTCATGTATCTTGATACAAGCATAATCTCGCCATACCAAATTTAGGTGATCTCACTGCATTAGTCATCTTGACCTATATGTCTTTGATGCCTAGGTGAGATTTCCACATTTCTATCTGATAAAGATCATATTCATATCCACATAGTTATGCTAGTGTGCATTGTATGATCTTAGGACACTACCAATAACGCTCGATGATGATAATTAGATGTCTATAAGCGTTGTGACCTTGCAATTCAACCACTTTCATAGTAGCTTGCATTTCTAGGTTCATGTTAGTTTAGTTTTTGCATCTTGCATATGAGAGAGCTCTTCTTTTTATCATCTATGGACTAGTTGGTCAACTGTGCTCATTTTCTAATTCTTCTTGATCATATCTTCATTTCTGGTCTTTCATATCACATCATTTTCTATCCATTTTCGGACTCGAAATCAAAATCCGAGTCACGTTTCCAAATTTTCCCTCCTTCTGCGCAGTTGACTGACCTTTTGAGGCATAATTTGATTTCGGTGGAATTTCTTCCTTCCATGTCTCTCAAATTTTTTAGTCTTTCATCCACTCTATTTCTAGTCTTCTATTTCTATTCTTCTACTTCCTCACTGGGCATGTTTCATTGCCTAATGGTTATCCTATTATCATTTACCTTCATTTTGATTTCATTATGATTTGATCAAATCTTATCGATTTGCTGTCTCTCCTCTACCTGATTTCGATTTCGATTCCGAGGGGGCAGTATTTATGGGATTCTCATCCCTGATTTCCTTGATTCTCTTGATTCAGACATCTTTGTGAGCTTTTGCTCAAAATTTGAGATTCTTATCTCCCATTTTTTAGACTTGATTATTGCCTAGCAGCGACGGTGATAGTTTTGTCTAAAGCTTGATTTGCACCTAGCAGCGACGGTGTTGGTCTAAGCTTTTGTTTATGTTGTCCAGATGTGATCCCGAATCGACCTCACATCTGAGTTGTTTTGTGATCCCAAATCGATCTCACATTTCAACATTCTTTGACTACATGTGTTCCCAAATCGATCACACATTAGTCAAAGAGGGCAAATGTATGCACCCTAAAATGGTCGCCTAGACTTTGGGCCCCATTTATTTGATTTATCAATTCTGAATCATTTTGATCAATAATCAATATTTTCAACATTATCAATTCTTGATCAAATTTAATTCGATCATATATTGGATTTTTATCCTTGGGCTAACTATTTATCCTAAGTCTTTATTTGATTAAAAGGAATATTTCCTCCCCTTTCAATTAAATAAAAAGCCCCACCTTCCTCTTATCCTAAGTTGCACAAATAAAACATTATTCCTATTTTATAAAAAGGGAAAAAGCACTTTTGTCTCACATGAGGCTCAAAAGTCAACACTTCACTCTCATTGGAGGATACTTGTGCACATGGATTGCTCCTCTTTCAACCTCCACCGCTGATTAAGACTTTTTGCCTCTTAATCTCCATGGTCCATTTCACCTCATTTCTTATAAAAGGAGAGCTCTCTCCTTCATTTGCATATCCATATTTTATGCTATTGTTATGCTACAGGTTTTCTAGGTCATCTTGGAGCTTTTGGAGATATTCTTGCATCTAGGGTTTGAAGATTTGGAGCATTGTTGGCATTCATCTTGGATCTTCATCAACACTCTATCTTCTTGTCTTCATTCTTGCATCATCATGGCTTTCTTGCTTCATAGTTAGATTTCATTTCTTGCATAGTAGCTTCATTTTCTGGCATTCTTAGCTTAGATTTCCTTTATGCTTTAGATTAATTCATCTAGTTTAACTAGGAGGCTTTGTAATACTTGCATCTTTCATTTTCATAGCATAGCTTGCACATTCATACTAGTTGCATTTGCATTTCATTTCCATTTAGATTCTTGGAGATATTGGCATTGTTGCCCTTGTCTTCATTGTGAATCTCTCATTGTGTGGTTGACTAGCAAGGTCACTTTCTTGTAGCTCTAGCTGAGAGCAAAACTCATAGTCCCTTGCAACTCCATGCATAGAGAGCTATGGATCGCTTTGTGAGGCCTCACTCTTGAGTAACCTTGCAAGTAATGGTTCATAGAAGTGCATATTTTAGTGTGTACACCTATAAATTTGTCACAGATACTTAAATGATTTGAAGTAGATGTGATAATGGTTGCATGTGATTGTTTTGAGTGATAAGGATGATCTTTTTTGCTTTATTAAATGGATATTCCATTAGACAAGTATTCTAGATTCAATTTTCATACAAGTGGAGAATGAAAATTGAAATGTAACTAATGAATAATAATTTATGGGGAATAGTGCTCATGAAAAATAAAAATATCCTCTACATGCTACTAGGTTATTGGAATGGAATAATAGAGATGATAAAACTATTATTATTATTATTTTCCATGCTCTTTTTGACTAAAAATTACATCATGTAGATTTAGGCAAGTTATCAACAGAGATTTGGAATAATCTTAATAAATAGTTTGAAGCAAAAGTAGTCAATGCAAAACTCTCTCTAAAAATTCAATTGTTTAGGTGCAAAATAGAAGATGGAATCATGTTGTCAAATCATATAAGTAATTTGAGTTCTTTGATTAGCCATTTGGCTAAAGTTAATGTTTTAATAGGTGACGATGATGCTAAGGTCATCCAGTTTAAACAACTTGTAATTAAAATACAATGATGTATTTTTTTTACAAATAGTCAAATTACTTAATAACCCTTGTTCTAAGACATTATTTCAATTCTTTTCGTAAAGGTAAAGGCAAAAAAATAAGATTAAAAAATGATGTCGTGGATAAAGGACTATAATCAGGAAACAATGATAAAAGATCATTGGCAATCAAGTATTGTTATTGTAAGAAAAAGGGTCACACAACTCGTACTTGTAGAACTCAAGCTAGTGATGGTCTTAAGAGAAAACTGAAAGAGAAATCTAATGAAGTAAAGTTGGGTTGTGTTGAGGATGAAGATGCAGTAGATGACGAAGCTATCA
>BSBK01012782.1:0-32500 GCA_027943335.1 Chamaecyparis obtusa
ATGATAAACACCCTGTGGTCATGTACATGTGAAGTGCTCAAAAAACAAAATCTATAAAAGTGTGCATACCGTGAGACTCTCTCATTGATATCTCACCATCTGACATAACTCATGGTATAGATGGGCTAGCATACTATGGCCCCATAGAAAGATAGTCCTATCACTCTCCATCCTATGTACTAGATGGGTAAATGGTGCTGAAAAGATTGTACCCTTTGTCTTGGGTACTACAACCAAAGAAAGTATATGCACATAACCCTCCATACCAAGGGTGTCAAGCCTGCTAGTATGGTTGATAGGGTGATCTGGTTTTCTCAGGGTCACATATGTGGAACTTATCCTAAGAAATTCTCTGCATCTACATGGATATCCTCAGAACCATGATGTACTCTCATTCTAATAGGCTCACCTCAAATTGGATGTCACAGGATCCTGTACACATCCTCTAGTGTCACTGTGATCTCTCTTGAGGGAAGATGAAAGGAACATGTGTCCTCATCCCACCTCTCTATAAGAGCTGATAACATGGCTCAATTGAGTCTCATCTATGGTAGGACTATTAAATAGTATAGTCCTATGTCTCTCAATAACTATATCTCATCCCCGCTCAGCTCAGATAGTTTCAATCTTATGATTAGTAGTGGCCCTCTGAAGGGGTGCTCTCAGAGATGAACCAGGTCTTGTAAGCACAAAAAGACATCATATCATAACTATAGAATCATAAAACTATAAATACAACTTGACTAGGTCAAGGTCAACCTCTATTAGGTCAAGGTCAACCTTCTTGGGTCAAGGTCGACCTTCTTGGGTTGAGGTTGACCTCACTCCAGAATAGGTGTAGACCTTCCCAGTTCATGTCAACCTTAAAGGGTCAAGGTCAACATAACTAGGTCAGGGTCAACCTTTAAGGGTCAGGGTTGACCTTGCCTATAAAAATAGGAATTTGAGATTATAGAAATCAACAATAACTAACTTAACTTAGGAAGTGGTTGTCTGGTAGCCAGGCATTGTCTTAGGAGCTCCATTCATGTCACTTGAAGTTCTTCTCTGCTTGACATCCTACTTTCTCTCCTAAACTCTACAAATGGTAAGAATTAGTAGGGATTTTATTAGGGTTTTTGTTATGGTTTGTAAGGATATATTTGTATTAAATTCAAGTTTCCCTTCATATGCATTTAGATAAACATTCACTCTTTTCATCATAACTTGAGTTACACAGCTCCATTTTCAATGTCGTCTATGTCATTGGAATCATGATTCAAATACCTAACTCCTTGAATTAGTTTAGGAATGGTAGGAATCCTTGTAACTAGTTTAGGAAAAGGCCTTTCTTGACAAATTGCATATCTAGTGTATAAGGCTATCCTTATCACCCAGTTTCACCCTTCAGAAGTAAAAAGGAGAAATAGGGGGGGCATAAGGAGATCTATGCACTTCTCAATTTAATTTTAGTAAGTCTTAGGTGATTTATGGATTTTCATTAACCTTGTGTGCTGCAGGTTGTAGGTACTAATAGTTTTTTTGTAGGATCTTTACATTGAGGACTTGGTTATATCCTTTTTATTTATTATGATGTTTTCTTACTTTAGCTTGCATATTCATGTAGTGTCATATCTAAGCTCAAGTGGGGGATAAATGTATCATCTTAAAATGGAAACACTTCCATCTTGGTAGGTTTAACACCCTCATTTAGTTTATTTTCATGATAGATTTACATTTAGGATATATTTGCACTCGATTCTTTGTTTCTAGGTGAAATTAGGGTTAGGATCGTGAGGATTCTCCTTGATTTCCTTCTTTATGGATCTATTTTCTATTTAGGACCTATGTAATGGCCCTCCTAACCTTCATCACATCTCTTCTAGGCCTTTGTTCCCTTTCATGACATTCTCTCCTATTTTTCCATCATTCTAAGTCTCTGGTCGACCTAGAAACTTCTCTATTTTCTATGTTGACTTTCCTGAAACCTTGGGTCAGGGTTGAGGTTGACCCTGACCTACATCAGGGTCAAGGTAGACCTTGACATAGGTCAGGGTTGAGGTTGAGCTTGACCTTTGTTGGGTTTTGGTCCCCGCTTCCAAATTTAGATCATAGCAAGACCCAAAATTAAAATGAGCCTCTAGATATGAATGCGGAAGGGTTTTTATTTAAAATTCATTTATTATTTTCCCTCCTTGGTTGGCTATTGTGATTGGACCATAATTGAGGTGAAATTTGAATTAGGGGCCCTTACATTTCCCAAGGAGCCTTGCCTTGAAATATCTATATAAGAACTCTCTTTTGCCTTCATTTTCCCATGACCCATTAAGCTTCAATAAGGAATCAAGTAACAAGCAATAAGTTATGAGGAGATGATGATGCTAGATTACAAAAGGATGATATAGAAGAACAAGATATTGATGATGCCTTGATGCAAGCAAGCATTTTTATGGACATTCATTTGGAGAAAGAAAAATTCCATCTTCCTCGATCTACCATTTTCAACATTAAAGCATTCAAAAGATACAATCATGGGGTAGCAATTAAGGATTGTGAGTTTGGTAGGAGTACTTTAGCCTTGGGGGGCTTGATATGATTTCTTTATCATATTCAAATCTATGCATTTCTCTCTCATTTCAATTCATGCTAGGGTTTCAATCTAGAGGATTAGATCTTGGCATTGCACATTCAAAGATCTTCCTATGAGAAACACACACACATATTCTATTACATCTGGCTATTCGTGGAGGTGGAAATCACCAAAACTGGGGTTTGACTAAGGCAAAACCCTATATAGCCACCCCAAAATACCATTTTTAGATATCTACAATCTTTGTTTTGGGAGTTTGTAGAGAAGATCTAGATACCCTTTTCGTCAAACTTTCAGGATCCATGAATAGAATTTCTATCAAAGCAGTGTGGGTAAAGGTTGACATAAAGGGGTCAAGGTCGACCTTCATTTGGGTCAAGGTCAACCAGACTCATAAAAAGAAAATATTTTTGGGTTTTCTTTGTCTCTATGTCTCTGTTCTAGCTTTGATTACAGATTTTCCAGAAAACTCAATACAGACACTAGAAAATAGGTATTTTCAGATCAGCTATGTTATGAGGTATGTATTTCATTTCATTATTCTTTGCAAGGATTTCCATATTTATATTCCTTATCATTATAATTTCATGTTTGTGGTAAATATTGGTTTAGGGTCTCTTTTATGTGCAAACCCCCATTGTTCTATACCTATCCAAACATTTCACCACATTACATGTTGATAGAGGGTGGCGCTCCTAGTGATCATTCATTCTAATGTTCTACCTCAACTGCTTGATTAGATTCACTAATTAATTCACCTGGTCGGGAGGTCATTACCTTCACAACTGCTTCCTTTATTTCTTTGTTTATCTCCTCATAATTTCCTCCCATTATTAGTCAATTATGTCCTCTTCTTTCTCAGATGGGTACTTAGGTTCTTCATTATTTCCTCAAAATGATTTTCATCTTATATCTCATAGAGCTTTCTTACAAATCTTTCCCTTATTTCTTTATCTTCTTATGTAGCTCTCTTCTTCCTATTTATCAGTTTCTCATATAGACTTTCAGGGATCTTTCCTTTGATGTCTTGAAATTTATTGTCTACAAGGATCATGTGTTTGACAACTATATTCTCTAGGTTCAACTTCTCAAAGTTATCATACATCTCATAGTACTTGTTTAACTTAGTGAAATCCCCTTCATTAATGATCAAAGGGTTCATTTTGTCTATTTTAGGCTTCCATTTCTTCTTGCTACTACCTACCTCTTCATCTGTTTGTGGCTTAACTTCTATTGTTTTCCTTTGTACTAGGGGTAAAGATAGTCTTTTGTCTTTTACCTAGTCCATGTGTCATCTCTTTCACTCTCTTAGTTGGTCTGGTGGAGGAGGATCTTATGGATTTCCTCACTTCTGGTACTTCCACTTCTTCAGTCTCTTCATCAATTTGTTGAATCTCTTTAGTAGGGGCTATATAGGATGTCAAAGGTGGAAATGATAATACTTCTTTATGTCCAATATCCTTAATTATAGCTATTGTCTGCTTCGTAATGAAAAAATCATGTTCAATCATACCTATATCTTTCAATATTTTCTTGATAGTACTATCAACTCTCTTCTTTTCCATTTTTTGCACTCGTGATGTTTTGTGCTAAATTGAATTTCTCTTCATGTGTCCCAAATCTAGGAGTCTTAGCATCCAAATTACTCTTAAGTAACCTCTTGCATAACCTTCAATTTCTACTTCTGAAACCTCATACTCAAGAGGATCTACAAATTCTATTCTTGGTTTGACAACTTCAATATAGGTAAAGTCTATGTCTACTAAAAATCATATCTCATCTTTGTACTTTTCCACAATAGATGGTGGAATCTTTGATTTTTTCTCATTTCATTCTGAAAACTCTTTATTAATAAAGTAGCACTTTCATTCACTTTATCAATAGGGTTGTGTCAAGTATACTTGGTTGATTCTATCCATAGAATTTTCATTGTCATTCCAATCAACTCCTATAGTGTATTGGAATATTCTTAACAAATGGAAAAACATGTAGGTGATCAGGGATGAGAATATGAACTATGAATTCTTAGTCTTCCTGATCTTTTCACATTTTTAGTTAACTGAATCTTCAATATCTCACAATATCTACTTGTACTTTCTCTACACACATAAGATAAGCTTCATGTACCATGCCAACTACCATATCATCTTCTCTTGATCTTGCACAAAATTTTGAGGTCAATATTTTACATACATATCTTACATCATCTTGTTCAATCTTATAATAATTCCTCTTCCATTGTATGAAGACTTGGTGTTGTCTAACACTATTTTCTTGACATTCTTTTCATTCAAAGAAATCACTCCTGACTTAGATAATCATGTTACCTCATGAATAAGGTTAGCGGTGATGTCTATGAATCTATCATCTAACCAAAACTTTCCATTGTGAATTATGCTCAATATTATCTTGGTCCATTCATCATTCTAAAACTCATTGTGAAGTGTGTACTTGATAATATCTATTTCACTCAAATGCTCAAACCCTTCTTTGTATGACATGTCCTATTTGTAAATCTTATTATACTCCATGATTAGGTTACCATCTCCTATAGTCTCAAACTTATATTTCAAATAACCTTTCACATCTTCTAAATGCAAAACTCTGTTTGGAATGGTTGACAAGGCTAAACTAGGGTCTTCTTCCAAAGGTTCTATAGGTTCCTTCTTCAATTTAGGTCTAGCTGAATCTTTGATGTTGTGAACTAGTGATGCATCCATGATTCTATAAAAGTATGATTGCTTTGATAGTGAATACTTAGTAAAATACCTCAGAATCATGATTTAGGGCTTTGCGTAGATCCAACAAGAATTTTATCTCCAAATCTTGCAAACTACTCTTAATCTCCAATGGCTAGCTCTCTATATCACTTGTAATCACTTGAATGATCAACTAATACTAGTCATTGGATTTTATCCCTTAAATATTTTAAGATACTGACATCGCATTAAATTTATTAAGTGCTTCATGCCAAAAAGATGTTCTGAGTTACCTGGACAACTTCATTCTTTTTGTGTACTCGCATACATATTCATAAATTCATGCACTCTTAACCTTAGCTTCATTATATCATATACTAGCTCATATTAAATTCACAAGACTTAATTTAATCTATTCTAACTTCTACACTATTCTAATGCCTTACTCTAATACATAATTCATGAAATAAATGCTTAAATACTTTGAGATGAACTGGGAAGTGACTCACACTTACTCTCAGGTCCTTCACTTGTCTCATTTCCTGGTATACTGAGTGTGCTCCCTTGATTTGTGGCTTTAACAAACTCAACTTCTTCCAAGTTATTGCAGCATTCTTTTTGACTGTTGTTGGTGCTCACATTTCTCCTTGTGTAGTTCCTAGGATTATGTTTTCTCATGTTGTTCATTCTTCAAAATCTTGTTGTGTGACCAAAATTGTTGCATATCTAACAAGTTACTCCATTGTTTCCATATCTTTGTCCTGACTAACTAATTTTGATCTACAATTTTTGGCAATATGTCCAATATTTTTTGCATCTATAACACACAACTCCATTCCTTTTGTTCATGTCTCCAATAGGTCTCTTATCTATAGGGTTAGTATCTCTAAACATTCTACTACTATTAGTATCATTAGATCTAGGTTTCTTACACTCAATAGCTTTATTTCCAAAACCATGATAATTATAACAATAACTAGAGATAGGTTTGAATTTCTTACCTGTACAATCTCTTTTCATGTGTCCAAAAGAATTTCATGAAAAAACATCTACCTTTGAATTCTCTTCACATATCTTTAGGTCATTTATCTTCCTTAGGTGGATTAGGTATATCTTCAGATTTGTTAGCTTCATCAAGCTTATTTTCATCTTTATTCCCAGAGTGTTTTAGATCTGGTTCTTTTCATTCCTCAATCTTCTTAGGGAACTTATCTTCAAGGTATCCAAGATCAGTTTTATCATAAGATGGTTTTTGATAAGACAATTGTTCATCAATCTTTTCAATGCTAGAATAGAGTTTCTCAAGATGTTGTCTAGATTGAGTTAATTCTCCTTTCACAATTGTATTGTACTTCTCAAGTTTAGATGTCACTTTAGTAAGTTCATATTTCAGATTTGCATTCTCAGATTTAGATTTGATTCATCTTTGCTACTGTCATCTTTTAAGATTAACTTAAATCTACAATCTTTAACTCATGTTTAAGGATCTCTTTTTCTTTCTTTAGTTTTGAAATTTCATCATAGTTCTTCACTTGGATTTTAGGTTCTTTCTTTGATTTTAGATCTTCTATCTTTTCTTTTAGTTTCTCAATGTAGTTTTTTGCATCATCATATTTCTCTTTTAGACTGTCTCTTTCTTCAGTAAGAATATCAATCTATTCAAGAGCTTCTTCAAGATTCTTCTACAATTGACCCATATCCATAGAGATCTTACTCAAGCTATTAGGATTTCTCTGAATAACTTTGTTTTGAGTAACTAAGCTTGATACCAATTTATAGAAATAGGAAATACTAAGAGGGGGGATGAATCAGTATTTCAAAAACTTTTACTTTTTCCCAATTATGGATATAAGAAATTAACTTGAAGCTTGCATAAGAAACTAAACTAAGTAAACTGAATAACAAGCATAGCAATAAAACAAATGAACTCACAACACCATGTTTATTCTCGAGGAAACCCTAGCCAAGGGAAAACCCTAATGGGGATGGTACCCACAACTAATCCACTAATCAAAAGTATCATGTTAACGATGTTCACCCTATTAGGATTCGGTTACATACATATAGTGTCTCTATCTTGGTTAAGGGACTCTAGGCCTTGTTAGAAGCCTCAAACTTGTTAGGAGTTTCTATTACAAAACAACATGTTTGCAAGATGAGCTCACTACCCAAACATGCAAATTACAATAACTTTCTGATACAAAGGTAAACTACAAAACCTTTCACTGCTGTTGAATATCTTTCCTATTCTGATTTAGCTTCGTATGCTCTTTAGTTTCATATACAATAATTAATTCCTTTCTTCTTACAATGTACAACTTTGCATCATATGTCAACTTATTACAATTTCTATATGTAACTTGTGTACATTTCTCATTACATGATTCTTACATATATACAAGTTATTATAACAAATAACTTCTAGTCATCTTACAATACTTATACACTTCTCAAAATATAAAATCAATTCATGGTTGCCTTAGGGTTAATATCTAGGATGTCATCCCTACATAGTTAAGTCATTATTTTGATAAACAAATAATCCATTAACTTAATGTAATCATATTCTACCTTTTGGTATGTTCAGGTCAGCTCAATACTATCTCTGTAAATCTTTAATATCTTCTTTTATACATGTCATACAGATTTTCACTCTCATATGTGGCTTTAATATACATAGAATGATCCACATTCAAGTGTGCATGCATTAACCTTCTTCTATGAACATCACTAATCAAAACTATCTCTGATTAGATTGGTGTAGCATCAAAAAATGGAAGCACTTTTGTTTAGGACTAGTTTAGCCCTCTGAGTAAGTGGTTTTGGGTCATGTCAAATGCCTTGAATAGGTCTCTGACTTATTTCTGGCTTTTTCCCCATCCTGCCCCATTTTCCACATCTTTTTTGCATTATTTTGGCATCCTGACCTGAAACCCTAAGATTCTTGACCTCAGGGTCAAGGTTGACCCAAAGTCCAAATTTCAAGATCCCAAAGTTTCCGGATGTTGGGTTTTGGAAAGATTTATTTCCCGGTTCTGGGTTGGCTGTTTTGGGGTTCAAAATGGTAAACTCTTAAATTATATTTAATTTAGGTCCATTTCTAGGGGTAAAGGTTTAAATGAAAATTTAATTCTCCTATGTATGCCTCTCTAGAATTTTGTGCCATAGACTAGAATAAAAGGAAGCCTTCCTCTCTCATTTCACATACATTTTTAACTCAAGCAATATCTCCATCTCAAGTAAGCAATCGATCTTTCAATCAATCAAGTGTGCAATCTCTTTTATTCAAGAAATCATCTACATTCAAATATTCAATTTCTCCATTGAAGATCAAGGATTCAAGCATTCAAGCCTTTAGAGGGATTTGGTTCAAACATTCAAGATTCATCATTCAAACCCTAGATCTATCCATCATGGTGGTGTGATGTTCCTTCAAGATCCTTTGTTCATCTTCAAGATCTATTCATTCTCCCTTCAAGATGGATTCTAAGCATACAATCATGGATGTTTTGATTTAAATTTATTAGTGTTGATTCCAAGATTTTATATCAACATACTTGTTTACATTTCAAATACAATTGCATATCTATTGAATATCATAGCCTCATTGTTAGATCTACTTATACTACTTGCTAGCATTCTCTATTTCAATTCCATTTTTAAGGTTGATTCCAAATTGGGGTTTGACCAAGGTAAACCCCTCATCCAAACAACAAAACCATTTTTCTTATAGGAACAGGTATGGAACAACGAATTATAGTGCAGATTTGGACACCCTTTTTGGAAAACTTTCAGGATTTGCAAATAGAATTTCTGTCTAGAGCAGCGCAAGTGAAGTTAAACATAAAGGGGCATGATTGTGCCCCCATATTTAGGTCAAGGTTGACCTTTCTCAAAAAATCAGAAGGTTTTTGGGTTTTCTATGTCTCTGTGTTTCCAGGCTAGATTTGGTTGTAGAATTTCTTGAAACTAAGTACAGACACCAGAAAATAGTGATTTCCAAATTTGCTAACTTTCAAGCTAAGTGTTTATGTTTTATTAAGTTTTATACATCCACAACATTTTCCATCACACACAAAATGCATATTCTCAACCCCTCATATAGATATAAAAAATATATCCACATATACTTTTATATCTTACAATTGGTAAACATTGTTGTACTTAGACAATTTTCTAATGTTCTCATACAAGAGTGCTTCCTTCAATTATGCTATCTTCATGTTGAGTATATGTTTCCATAATGACAACATTCTGGTATCCTACTTAGCCAAATTGCCAATAATATAAGCTTATGCAATTATTCCTAAGGGATAGGTGATTTTCATAAGATGATTTGGATATAGTTTGGCTAGGGTTTGGTAATGGATTTCTAATCATAAACTAACATCTATGCTTGGCATGTGAGACTGCATGTTTCAGATCAGTTGTAATTGATTTTTTTAATAATAATAGAAGGTTGATATTTCATTTCTTTCCATCTTGGCTTATTGTTTCCATTGTGTTGTGGTGGCTGGAAGGATTGGACAAATCTTTTTTTGGTTTCTCTATCCTTGACTACATCACTTCCTTGCATATTTTATCATAGGATCACGATAGCTATCCAATCTCATTGAATATTACCCAACCGCTGCATAATCCATTTAACTCTTGTCATTAACTATTGAGAAAATTTTACTACCTATTAAAATATCTTCATTCATTTGAGCATGTGCACAAAGATGATAAATTTAGTACCTCAAACATTAACCAAAGGCATTCAACAAATAATATTAAAATTTTTCAAAATATTCCTCACTTGAAAGATACTTGACACTTGGCAACATCTTGCAATGTCGTGTTAATAAGGTTCTTAGGGTGACATTATCACAACATTGCATGGTCAATAAAAATGTAACATGTAGTAGACCACCAAAAAGGAAAAGGAAACTTTCTTAGAATGACAAAGAGTCCCATAACTTATAACATAACCATATACAAACTTTAGACTTAGGAAAGAAAAACACTTAGGGAATAAAATAAAAGGCTGAACAAGCTTAAAATTAATCATTAGGAAACAAAAGGTGGCCCCTTCTCATGACACAAAGACTCTTCACATAAGTGATTTAAAACCTAAAAAAGATAACAAAAAAATATAAGAGAATTAGGATTTATCCAGAACAAGGACTTCAAAATGCATAAAACCCTAAACCCCAACCCTCCAAAAACTATGCAAAGATAATGAAAAAAAAGATTTAATTCATAGATCACTAAGAAATTTTTTTTTAGAAGACTCAAAATAGCACTACCAACTTGTATAGGAGGAAGCCTTAAAGCCTCATTTTCATCATGAGAAGAATGGGGAGAGTTGTTCTCCATGATAGGGTTTATTGCATTAGCATGCATTTTGGTCTCATCAATATTCCTATGAAAGAGAGAAGGCTTGGGATCAAAGGAACCCATAAGTCTAAAAATTATTGTAATTTGAATGCTATAAGTAGGATTCAAAGTGATAATACTCATGCAAAAGACTTAATGTAATTTTAAGATTTGAAAGAGATATGCAATCCAAGAAAATAAAATATTTTATGAAAAGCATGCCTAACTTTCCAATTAAAGGATGGAATGTAAAGAATGCACAAGGAGATCTAGATCTAAATAGGAAGCACATAAAGGAAATCTAACACTAAAATCATAAAGTAAATGTATTAAGTTAGGTTTAAAAAAAATGTACAGTGTGAAAAGGGGAGAGAAATGCAACATATAATGTACTAAGTTAATTACTTCCCCATTTCATGAATTGCACATTAGGAAGAAATAATGTCCTTAATAGGCTAGAGAGGTGATTCAAGCTCTAAATGGGGACAAGGTTTTTACTTCACTAAATAATGTACTTAAAATTAAATGAGAATGATTATGTAATGTAATTTTTCTATTAGAAAGTCCACTAAAAAGATAATCAAAATAAACTGATATGAACTAATATTGAGTTGAAACTGACAAAAATAGAAATCAAAAGATAAAAATGACTTGATCCAAAAATTTCAATAAAAAATGGTAGGTACAAGGAAAAAATAGATCTATACCCAAGGATAGGGAAAAACTCAATCTATTCCTGGCACTTTGAGATGAAATTTTCATAGAATCTACAACGGTTCCTACACTTCTTAGATCTAAAACCATAGCTCCATAACCTATTCCTATGCACAAAAAATGGGGGAAAAAGGTTCTCAAAAGGGGTTTTCCTTGGTCAAATCTCTATTTATAAATCAACCTTGAAATATGATAGAAATTGCATATAGGAAAGAATGTAAAAATACAAATTTTTGATTTACCTTGCATAAACCCTCATGAATGGATGTAGAAATCACTCAAATCCATGAATATGCTTAAATTTACTTGGAATCCAAAGAGTTAACATTAAAATGTGATGTAAGATCATGGATACCTTCACAAATACATAGATATATGATTGGTTTTCCAAGATGTAGAATGTAGATATTCTTGATAACCACATGCAATGAAGGAGAGGGAGAGAAGGATGAAAGAATTAATCTTCTTGCTTGATTGAGAATTCCTATACTTGACCATCATGGGAGATAAAATCACATAAATTGTATAATATTTCCTTTTATTGATGGATCTTGAAGAAATGGAGTCTTGGAGATCTTGAATTGGATGCCTACCTTCAAATCTTGAATAAAAATCCTTAACTTCTCTAGCTTGAGCTTTGTTGATAGATAGATTGTGCTTGACTTCTTCATCAATTAATTCTTGATTATTACAAAATGAGGGGAGATTAGGTCCTTTTATAATTTACTCCCTCAATTTAGGACTCAAATTTGATCCAAGCTGATGACAATTGAAAAATTTGGAAGAAGACCTCAACAACGGGGTCTGGGAAAATTTTGGGCCCAAAACCCTAGGGATAGATCCCCTTTGGTAATGTTTCCCAAGGACAGATCACCATTAGAGATGTTTCCCAACTAAAATAGGCTCAAATTCCATGAGGAGACCAGGGATAGTGAATAGGTAGGAGAGAAGAAAATATAGGTCACTAGGATCAAGCATAATGGATATTCGGACCTTGAAATCATCAAAATGGGGCTTAATAGGTCCTAAGGCATTAAATTATGGGTGCTAAATTTTTAGGACTATACAAATGGTATTCATGGTTATGATATAGTTGTCTAATTTATAGGGTCATATGGATTATTAGTTGAACTAGAGGCTAGAAGTTTTGACCTAGAGGGGTATTATGATTATGCAAAGAAATATGTTGGCCTTGGATCATATAATCATATTGTATCATCTTAAAATGGAAGCACTTCCATGTTAAGAACATTTATCCCTCTGAGTAAGTAGTTTGGGGTCATGTCAAGCACCTTGAATAGGTATTTGTATGGATCTAGCTTATGTTCCCCTATTCTACTTCTCTCTCCACCTATTTTTAGCCTTTTTCAGGCACCTGGCCCTGAGAATTTGAGATCTCAGAGCTCAAGGTCAAGGTCAACCTCCTGGGTCAAGGTTCACAGTGGTTCCTTTTGAACTCATGAATTCTACATCTGTGTTCATGAGTCTCATGAATGGAGTGTTCCACTCTTTCTTGGATAAATTTGTGGTAGTATTCTTGGATGATATTTTGATCTACTCTTAGGATGAGCATGAGCATGAGGAGCATTTGAGATAGGTTATGCAGTGTTTGAGGGAGAATCAGTTGTTTGGTAGTTTTTCAAAGGTGTGTCTTCTTCAGGTCAAAGGTTCATTATCTTGGCCATGTGATATCAGGAGATGGGATTGTTGTTGACCCATCTAAGATTAGAGTGATTATGGATTGGCCAGCACCTACCAGTGTGACCGAGGTCAGGAGTTTCATGGGACTTGCAGGTATTATAAACATTTTGTTGAGGGATTCTCTAGAGTGGATCATCCTATCACTTCCCTCTAGAGAAAGGGAAAGAAATTTGAGTGGACTAAGAAGTGTGAGAGAGCTTTTCAAGAGCTCAAGAGAGCACTCACTAGTGCACCTATTCTTGCAATGTCAGATCTTTTAGTAGAGTTTGTGGTTTGCACAGATGTATCTTTGGATGGTATAGGAGCAGTCCTTATGCAAGGAGGTCAAGCTATTACTTATGAGTCTAGGAAACTCAAGACTCATGAGCTCAACCATCCTACCCATGACCTTGAGCTCACAGTAGTAGTGCATGCTTTGGTGAGATGGAGACATTTTCTTTTGGGTCATAGATTTAAGCTTCACTCAGATCATCAGAGTTTGTAGTACATTTTTACTTAGCCAAATCTCAATGCTAGGTAGAGGAGATGGATGGAGTTCCTTCATGAGTATGAATTCAATGTTCACTACATCAAGGGTAAGGAGAATGTAGTTACAGATTCCTTGAGTAGGAGACATCACAAGCTTTCATCTATGTCTTCTAGCACAGATTTGAGAGGATGCATTTTATAGCACTTGCATAAGGATGGATTCTATTTTGAGGTTTTTCAAATGATTTAGTCACAGAGACCCCTTGAGGGGAACTTCTCAGATTACACTCTTGAGTCTGTTGGTCTTCTCTATCATAGAGGACATATCTATGTACCTTCTTCCAGTGGGTTGTGTGACTTCATTGATCTTGAAGCTCATAGAGCTCCTTATGTAGTGCACCCCAGAATCAAGAATTTACATGCAAATTTGAGGCAGCTTTATCATTGGTCGAGTATGAGATTGCACATTGTAGAGATTGTGGCTAGATGTTTGGAGTGCCAGAGAGTTAAGGTAGAGCACCACCATCCAAGTGGGCTTCTTTAGCCACATGAGGTACTCGAGTGGAAGTGGGATATTATATCCATTGAATTTATTGTTGGTCAATTCCTATGTCTTCTCATCATCATGATGCTATTATGGTGATAGTGGATAGGTTGACTAAGGTAGCCCACTTCTCACCATTCATACTACTTTCATAGCAACTGCGGTGGCATAGGTATTCTTGTGGGATATCATTAGACTTCATGGTGTACCTCATAAGATTATATCTAACAGATATTCTCTTTTCACATCATCCTTTTGGAGAGAGTTATAGTCTACATTTGACACCAGGCTCAATTTTAGCACAACTTACCACCCTGAGACATATGGTCAGACTGAGAGGGTTAATCAAGTTTTGGAGGATATGCTTCATATGTATGTCATGGATCACCAGACTAGATGGGAGGAGTACTTGCACTTGGTGGATTTTTCATATAATAAAGGACATCATTCATCTTTGGGTATGCCACCTTATCAGGCTTTTTATGGTAGACCTTGCAGGACTCCCTTGAGTTGGGATAGGATTGAGGATAGAGTGGTAGTGGGTTTGTAGTTAGTCAGGGAGATGGAGTAGTAGATAGAGTTGATCATGCAGCACCTTAGAGAGGCACAGGATAGACAGAAGAAGTATGCAGATACAAAGAGGATCTATCATGTCTATATGGTTGGAGACAGAGTCTTCTTGAGAGTGCCACCGCATAAGAGCCCAATCCACTTTGGAAAGCGTTCTAAGCTCACACCTTGTTTTGTTGGTCCTTTTGAGATCTTGGAGAGGATAGGCCCAGTTGCATATCAACTAGCACTACCACCTAGCTTGTCGTATATCCATGATGTATTTCATGTTTCTTCTTTGAGGAAGTATATCTACGATGAGACTCACATTATTGATTGGGATGCTTTATAGGTGGATTCATACGGATAGCTAGCATTGGAGCCCATACATATTTTGGCTTGTAGGACACTGGCCCTTTGAGGTCGACAACTGGACCATGTTAGGGTCCAGTGGGATTGCTATGATGAGGTTACAACATCATGGGAGGATGTAGCACACATGAGAGCACAGTATCTTGACCTTTTTGATGAACTCCAAGATGAAGTTCATGCCTAAGGGGGGAGGATGTGAGGCCTCACCCTGTGACATCATTTCATAGAAGATTATTTCCCATCTTTGGACTCATGTTGACACTTTATTTTATCATGTTGGAATATTGGGACAGAGACATTATATTGTGATACTATATGATCACTTATGATTATGTCATGATCATATAGGAATTTTACTTTCATGCTATTTATTAGGTCATGAGCATAGTAATTGTTAAATCTTTGATTTATGAATGATACTTTGATGTTACATTCATGTTGGGGAAATTTATGAGAAATGATCATGATTATTATGTTAGGTGAATTAACATGTATAATTTTATTCTTGACTTTATATGCTTTAGAAATGGTATGTTGAAAATGATGAGAATTATTATGAAATATAGTTAGAAATTTATGATGTTAAGAATGTGATTTTTGATGTTAAGAATGTGATTTTTAGATGTATTCTATTTGCATATATATATTATATATATATATATATATATATATATATATATATATATATATATATATATAATATATATATATATATGACATTTCATGAGCTACTAATATTTTCTCCAGTGTGCAGATAAGACCATAGATATATTGGGGGAAATTAAAAATGGATATTTGTAAAATCATGTTAAGCCAAGGTTATCTCCAAGGGGAGAAATTAACCTCGTTGTAAAGTGTAATTTTTGTAAAGTGATGCATGAATGTAATTATTAATTATGTTTCTTTTATTTTATTATTTTAGTCTACTTGGCATGCCATGTGTATTGTGTTGTAATGTGATTTATTTGTGGTGTCAATTGACACATGTCATGTTAGTTAGCATGCCCAATATATATATATATATATATATATATATATACATATATACATCTCCATATACATATATATATATATATATATACATATATATATATATATATATATATATATATATATATATATATATATATATATATATATATATATATATGTATACATATACATATACATATATATATATATATCTATATATACATATATATATATATATATATATATACATATACATATATAAATATATATCTATATATATATGTATATATACATATATACATACACATATATACATATACATATATAAATATATATCTATATATATATATGTATATATACATATATATACATATACATATATACATATACATACATATATATATATATCTATATATATATATACATATATACATATACATATATATATATATCTATATATATATACATTTATATCTATATATATATACATATATATCTATATATATATATATATATATGTATATATACATATATGTATATATGTATGTATATATACATATCTCTCTCTCTCTCTATATATATATATATATGTATATATGTATATATATGTCTATATATATGTATATATATGTGTGTATATATATATATATATGATATTTGACATTTCATGAGCTACTAATATTTTGTCAAGTGTGCAAGTAAGACCATAGATATATTGGGAGAAATTAAAGATGGATATTTGTAAAATCATGTTAAGCCAAGGTTATCTCCAAGGGCAGAAATTAACTGTTAGAAAGTAAAGATCCCCAAGATAAATGAGAGCGGGGGGAGGGGGGGGGGGGGGTGAATCAGTTATCTCATAATTTAAACCATTCAACTGCTTTAAACAATATAATCAATGTAGTAATCAACCATAAAAAGATAACCATACACAATTGTACAATAACACAAGATATGTTGACTAGGGAACCTCTTGAAAAGAGTAAACCCCCGCTGGGAGTGATGCCCACAAAATGATGCACTAAAATGAAAGTTCCTTGTTAGAGGATGGACCCTGTTAGGAGTCTTATGAAATACATTTAGTACATATAAATCTCTGTTAGGAGATTTTGAATCCTTGTTAAAAAGATTTTAACACGGTTAAGAGTTTTATGGAAGACAGAAGGACCCACTACCCAAACAGCTTCAAGGCAAGATCTCTAAACCCACTATCCAAAAGATCATAGAATTATTCAATAGAATAATATGAAATATATTACCTCCTTCACACTGTGCCAAAACCACACTCTCTACTACACAAGATCACAATTCCAGATCTTTGTACTCACAAGTCTTCCTTCATCACTGAATTAGCTCTTTTCTTCACTTCATGCATATATTCGCATCTCAACTTTCACAATTCAATCCTCTCTACTCAATTCTCTTTTTTCTCAATTCTCTTTTTCTCAATTCACATTACAACAAGGAAAAAATTCCTTCTTATATACCAAACTCAAATAATTATAAATGAGTCGGTCCTTAATTACAAAATAATAATTTCTACACGCTACATACAAAATTCACATAAAACTATCAGCTTCCAGATACTGTAACTTTCTCCAAACACATCCTCAAAGTTTGCACTATGAACCACATCATCATTAATGAGTCTCCAACATCCCTTTAAATACACAAAATTAGATTCCATCTCGGCTAAGAGATATCCTCCAATTTCTAAAAATCGCTACACAGAAACACTGTCTAAAGACTGCTTTCACCCAAAATACTCATAAATATCATGAATGAATGAATTTTTTTTTGCACTGCTAACCATAGGTTAATAACACACCAAAGAACATACCATCACCTGTGCAAAAGCCAATCTACAATACAACATGTGTGCAAAACAAAACTATACCTACTTTCCTACTGATATCCAGAATATCACTGTGTTGACATCAATGACAATATAAGTCATGAATGCAACAACAATTGCTATAGAATGACTGCCAAAATAATTTGCATTCATTCTGAACAATCTCCCCCATTGGCATTTATGGAAACATAGATGAAAAACATCCAATGTTCCAAAAATCCAATACTGCAACATCACTGCAAAATATCAAATTAAATCTTGCTTCGTTCTCCCATTTAGCTCTCTCATACAATCCACAATGTTTTTCATGTATATCTCTCCCCCATTGACATCAATGACAGAAATTCTATCACTAAGTCAACAACAACTTAATGTCAAAAGACACTGTTCAAAAAAATACAATAACAAGAGTCCTCATGACTCAGCTCATAAACTCCCCCATAGAGGAAGTTCCAACATCCAATCTAGAAGAAAGATAGGGCTCATATACCACTGGACGGATGCAATCATCTGCATCAATTCTCAAAAATAGGTTGGGGCATAACCCCAAGCATACCTCTCAGATACAAAAATGTATCCTTAGGTAAAGGTTTTGTAAATATACATGCTATCTGTTCCTTTGTGCTTATGTACTCCAATCTTACTTCTTTTTCTGCAACTTTCTCTCTTACAACATGATACTTGATCTCAATATGTTTAGTCTTAGAATGTAAAATAGGATTTTTTGACATACTCACTGTATTGGTGTTATCACAATGTATAACAATAGGCTCATCAAACTTTATTCCAATATCCTTCAACATCTGCTTCATCCAAATAATCTGATTACAATTGTTTGTTGCTGCAACATATTCTGCTTCTGCTGTACTTTGTGAAATACAATTCTACTTCTTACTTAACCAAGAGACCAATTTTCCTCCAAGAAAAAAGGCTCCACCACTGGTGCTTTTCTTGTCATCAACGTTGCCTCCCCAATCTACATTAGTATAGGCACATAAAGAAAAATCATCAGAATTATCATACCATAATCCATAATCCATTGTTCCTTTCAGATATCTCAATATGCTCTTTACTGCTGCATAATGTGATTCTCTAGGTTCTGCTTGAAATCTTGCTACAATCCCAACTGAATGTTCTATATCAGGTCTTGTATGTGTCAAGTACTGTAATCCCCCAATCATAGATTTGTACTTTTTCTGCTCAACTGCTGATGTCTCATCTTTGCTAGATAGCTTATGTCCAGTTACCATAGGTGTTCCAACAGGTTTAGAATCTTCCATTCCAAATATTTTCAATGAGTCATTCAAATACTTAGTCTAACTTACAAATATACCTTCCTTGATTTATGTTATTTGTAATCCCAAAAAATATTTCATTTCTCCAATCATGCTCATTTCAAATTCAGTCTTCATTTCATCTGCAAATTTGTCACTGGCTTCATCTTCTCCTCCAAAGATAATATCATTAACAAATATAACTATAACCAACAAACCATTCTCAATTTCTTTTGTGTATAAGTTACTATCTGCTATTCCTTTTATAAATCCCAATTTCAATAAATACTTATCCAATCTTGCATACCAGGTTCTAGGTGCTTGTTTTAATCCATATAAAGCTTTCTTTAACTTACATACCATATCTCCTTCTTGTGTCAAAGGAAAACCTTTAGGATACTCAATGTAGACTTCTTCTAATTCACCATTCAAAAATGTTGACTTCACATCCATCTGATACACTTTGAATTTCTTGTTAGCTGCATATGCTAGAAGCATTCTCACTACTTCAAGTCTAGCCACAGGTGCAAAAGTTTCTTCATAGTCAATTCCTTCTTGTTGTGAATATCCTTTACATACCAATCTTGCTTTGTTTCTTATCACTTCTCCTTGTTCATTCATCTTATTTTTGAATACCCATTTTGTTCTAATCACATTCTTATCTTTAGGTCTAGGGACCAATTCCCATGTCTTGTTTTTTTCAATCTACTCCAGTTCTTCTTTCATAGCATTAATCCAATGTTCATCTTCACAAGCTTCATTAGTAGTCTTAGGTTCAATTTGAGAAATCAAACATAAATGTACCTTATTTCAAGTCAAAACTCCTCTGTCTAAACTTCCAATAACTTGCTCAATAGGGTGATGTCTTGAAATATACCTGTTAGGTGTCATAGTTACTGATCTTGTTCCAACTGTAGATTCTCCTCTGCTTTCTTCTCTATTTTCTTCTCTATTTTCTTCTTTGTTTTCTTCAGTATGACTTTCATTCAGCAAATCATTGTTAGTTTCAAAAAATAATTCTGTATTTTCAATGTTAGGCTGAGGTTGTGCTTCTCCATCAAATTCATAATCAAGCATTCTTTCCTAAATTTTAAACTTCTCATCAACTTTGACATTTGCACTTTCAACAATAGTCTTAGTTCTTTTGTTATAACATCTATATGCTTTTCTTTTTCAAAGAATATCCAAGAAATATTCCTTCATCACTTCTAGGATCAAACTTTCCTATATCATCTCTCTTAATATAACATTTACTTCCAAAAATTCTAAATTACTTAACTGAGGGTGCATGTCCAAACCATAATTCATAAGGTGTCTTATTTGTATCTACTCTGATTTGTACTCTATTCATAGTGTCTACTACTGTGTTCACTGCTTCTTTCCAAAAGGTCTTAGCCAAATCATTCTCAAACAACATAGCTCTTGCTGCTTTAGTTATTGACCTATTCCTTCTTTCTGCAATACCATTTTGTTCTCATGTTCTAGGGGCTGAAAGTTGTCATTTAATACCATTCATTTCACAAAAAGTATTAAACTCTCTAGATGTAAATTCACCATCTCTATCAGATCTTAGACACTTAATCTTCATTCTAGATTCATTCTCAATTTTGCTTTTCATGATCTTAAATTTATCAAATGCTTCAAATTTTTCTTTCAAAAATGCAATCCACATCATTCTTGTAAAATCATCAACAAGTATCATAAAATACCTTTCTCCATAGAATCCTCTAGTCGTAGTAGGACCACTCAAGTCTATATGAACAATCTCCAGCTTCTCTGCCGATGTGAACTTCTTGCTGGGAAATGAACTCCTTTTCTGCTTTGCCATCATACATACTTTGCAAATCATGTTAGTAGGTTTCATAATTCTAGGTAAATCTCTTACCGCAAGTGTAGTACTCACTTTGACAATATTATCAAAGTTTATATGACAAAACCTTTTATGCCATAACCAACTGTCATCAATCTTAGTTAACAAACATGTCATCTCAGTATGATTCAACTGAAATACATTACCTTTGGTTCTAGATCTTTTTCCAATCAGATTTCCATCTTTATCTTTTATCACAGAAGTTTTCTCAGCAAACCAAACTTGATAACCCTTATCAACCAATTGTCCAATGCTTAGTAGATTATGTCTCAATCCATCAACAAAGTAAACATCATCAGTGTTAGTATTTCCATCAAGAGTAATAGATCCTATACCCTTAATCAAACAAGGTGCATTATTACCAACTCTAACAACTCCTCCATCATAATTGTCTAACTTAACAAACTTTCTTTTATCTCTAGTCATATGATGTGAACAACCACTATCTATAATCCAATCAGATTTCTTTTCAACTTGAGAAACTAATGCTTTTTTTCCCTTTCATTAGATTCATAACTTTCTTCTTTAATTACTACAAATCCTATTTCCTCAAAGTTATCATTATCACTGTCACTTAAATGTCTTTCAATTCCTGCTTCAAGATCTTCATCATTTGCATAATAACATTCTTTAGATCTCCTAAGTTTAAAGTTGCTTCTATACTTCTTAACTCTTTTAGGACATTTAGATGCAAAATGACCATATTCTTGACAAGTCCAATATTTAAAGATTTTCTTACCTTCTGGTTCTCTTTTTACAAGTAATGCAATACCTTCTTCAATCTTCTTATCTTCCTCAGATTTAGATCTACTACTACTGGCATAATCTCCATTCACACTAGTACTTCTTGATAATGTAGGTCTAATGTTAAGAGCATTGAATGTTGTCTCCATTCTAGGTAGCTCTTTCGATAATCTCAAATTCATCTCTACTATTTCTAATCTTCCAAGAAGAGTCTCTCTTTAAAAGTTTGCTGTACAAGGTATCACTTGTTTAATCATCTATGTTGTCTACTTGAATACTGGTGTCAAAGTTCTCAAAATTTTCCATATCACTTCATTCTCTGTCTTATCACCTCCACAAGACTTTATTCCTATTACAATCTCAGACATCCTACCGATATAGCTTCTAATAGATTCATCTTCCATCATTCTGATATCTTCAAATGCACAAATCCAATTATGTAATCTAGCCTTCTTTGCATGTTCATCACCTTCAAAAGTAGAATGTAAAGCTTTCCAAATTGCATGAGATATTTTCAAACATCTTACCTGACTATATTCATTCTCCGGTAGTGCTAACAAAAGTGCTTCTCTTGCAGGTATGTTACACATGAATAAATCTAGCTCATCTTTAGTTCCTGCCTCTAGATTGTCTTCCTCAATGATAGTCTTCTCATTCTTTGTAATCAACGAATCACTTGGTCCTAAACACAATAAATGTGTCTTCATCTTTTCTTTCCAGTTGTCAAAATTTACTCCATCAAACTTAGGGCTTTCTTTCCTGAAATTCATCATGGATCTCCTTAAGTTGTTAAACTTTTCTTTCAAGGACCTGCTGCTCCGATACCAATTGTTAGAAAGTAAAGATCCCCAAGATAACTGAGAGGGGGGGGGGGTGAATCAGTTATCTGATAATTTAACCATTCAATTGCTTTAAACAATATAATCAATGTAGTAATCAACCATAGAAAGATAACCATACATAATTGCACAATAACACAAGATATGTTGACTAGGGAACCTCTTGAAAAGAGTAAACCCCGGTGGGAATGATGCCCACAAAATGATGCACTAAAATGAAAGTTCCTTGTTAGAGGATGGACCCTGTTAGGAGTCTTATGAAATACATTCAGTACATATAAATCCCTGTTAGGAGATTTTGAATCCCTGTTAAAAGATTCTAACCCAATTAAGAGTTTATGGAAGACAAAAGGACCCACTGCCCAAACAACTTCAAGGCAAGATCTCTAAACCCACTATCCAAAAGATCTTAGAATTATTGAATAGAATAATATGAAATATATTACCTCCTTCACACTATGCCAAAACCACACTCTCTACTACACAAGATCATAATTTCAGATCTCTGTACTCACAAGTCTTCCTTCATCACTGAATTAGCTCTTTTCTTCACTTCATGCATATATTTGCATCTCAACTTTCACAATTCAATCCTCTCTACTCAATTCTCTTTTTTCTCAATTCTCTTTTTCTCAATTCACATTACAATAAGGAAAACATTCCTTCTTATATACCAAACTCAAATAATTACAAATGAGTCGGTCCTAAATTACAAAATAATAATTTCTACACGCTACACACAAAATTCACATAAAATTGTCGGCTTCCAGATACTGTAACTTTCTCCAAACCTATCCTCAAAGTTTACGCTATGAACCACATCATCATTAATGAGTCTCCAACATTCCTTTAACTGCACAAAATCAGATTTTATCTCGGCTAAGAGATATCCTCTGATTTCTAAAAATCGCTACACAGTAACACTGTCTAAATACCGCTTTCACCAAAATGCTCATAACTCTCATGAATGAATGAATTTCTTTTTGGACTGTTAACCATAGGTTAATAACACACCAAAGAACATACCATCAACTGCGCAAAAGTCAATCTACAATACAACATGTGTGCAAAACAAAACTGTACCTACTTTCCTACTGATATCCAGAATATCACTGTGTTGACATCAATGACAATCCAAATCATGAATGTAACAACAACTACTACAGAATGACTGCCAAAATACTTTGCATTCATTCCTAACATTAACCTCATTGTAAAGTGTAATTTTTGTAAAGTGATGCATGAATGTAATTATTAATTATGTTTATTTTATTTTATTATTTTAGTCTACTTGGCATGCCATGTGTATTGTGTTGTAATGTGATTTATTTGTGGTGTCAATTGACACATGTCATGTGAGTTAGCATGCCCAAGTCCTTAGTGTGTGTGAGTGGTCTCTATTTTTAGGGGCTGTAAGTGGAAATCTCTTTCATTTTCGGATGTAATCTTTGAGTGGTCTTTTGAGTGGTTTTTAATGACCATTTAAGATAGTGGAGGTTAAAAATAGGCTACCCCATAGTGGTGCCATGTGTTGGGGGTCAAATTTTGACCATTATGATTTATTTTGACTATTTTTGCCCTTCCAAAATATGCTCTTTTGAAAAGTGACGAAATTGGAAGAGGCATGTCAAGCCCACTCTTTATTTTGAATTTTGAATTTGAATTTCCCTCTTTTTTTTTGTAAGGTTTAGGGTTTGTTGTCTTAAGGAGATGGAGGGAAAATTTGTGGGTAATTGCCCACTCTCCAATTTTTTGAGACTTGAGAGTTTGTGAGATTTTGATCTTGTTTTGGTTTTGAGGATTTTGGTTGTTGCATAGCAAAGGAGGAGACTAGTTGGAGAAAGCTCATCTAAACCCTCATTGCCATTAGCTTGGATTGAGGTTGGATTCTTGAAACTCTTTGTCTTAATATATGTACTTGATTTACTTCCTCGTGTTATGTGAATACTTAGTATTGTAAGTAATTATTGACATTTTGGCTTATGCATGCTTGTGGTGTCTTCCTTTCTTTGCTGCATTGTTTTCTTAGGGTGTGCAAAGCCAAACTCACCCTTGGGAGGGAAGAGAGCCTTGATGGGTGAAGGAAAAAAGTTGGAACTACTCATCTAGTGTAGATTCCTTCCTCTAGGAGGAAGTGGATAAGGCATGGATGTATGGGCATCCATGTTTCTATCCTTATGTTTATATATTGGGGGTCATAAGGTTGTTGTTATTGTGATGATTATGAGAAGGGATGATGGTTGAATTCTTAGGCCTTTTGAAGGCAATTTGAGCAGATTTGAAGTCTTGTTGAAGGTTGATTTATTCTTGTATTTTGGCATTCTCCTACTTGGGTAGCTTCCACCTTCACCCCTACTATGGGTCCAGGGTGACCCAATGTGTGCATAGCCTTGGGAAGGGAATTTGATGTTCATGTTTATTTGCTGATTTTGTTGATCATGTACTTGATGTTTGCATGTTGGAAACCCTATCCATCTTTGTTCCCCCTAGCTTGTGGGTGGCCATGAAATGGCCTAGCTTGGGAGGTGAGCCTCCATGGTCTACTTGTTTGTTTTGCAGATTTCCTCAAGACTCATCTTGCTAGTTTCAAGGAGTTAAAGGGAATTTTTTATATTTATTTCTTCTTCAAGTTGATTGAGTTTGTTGGCCTTGAGCCTCGTGTAAATTGTTTAAACAAGGCTATGTTGAAAATCCTAGCATTCAATATGCTTGTAAAATATAGTAGATTCATTTATCTTTCTCCTATTTATTGAACTAAAATGTTTATGAGAAAGATGCATTGATTTTCTTATGTTGAAGAGAGATGTTAATAGTGAAATTAAGAATTGGATGAAATGAATGTAAATGTTTTGGTTTTCTACATGCAAGGAAATAAAAAAAAAGATGTCCATATTCTATGAATTCATTTTCAAAAGCTTATAAGTATATTCCTTGTTAAAGTTTGTTCAAAAGGAAAAAGATTCATTTCCATTTAATGAAAAAGTTCTCAAATAAAATAGATGATTATTAGTATAGTTGCTTAACTTAGCAAGGTTAGATTTAATATTTCTATTTAAATGTTAAGCTCAAACTGTATCTAGAGTTAACTTCATATTGTGTATATATAAAGAAAAGGAGGAGGATTAGTTTAATAAAGATAAAGTGCTTTTATATTTAGATGTTTAAAAAGAAAAATAGATAACTATCTATGTGATAAAATAACTCTAAATACATTAACATATAAATATTTCAAATGAATATGCTCTTGAATCTATCCTTACCCTTCTTTGTTTCCTATTTAGTAAATTGTTTTTGGTAATAATATTAATGCATATATATATATATATATATATATATGAATAATATCTTTCATATTATTAAAAATAATGGAGACCATATTAATACATTCATATAAATATGGCCAGATATGTATATGTTTTAGTGCAGTTCTATTGTATTAAATTAGGGTATTCATATTAACACACACACATATATATAGATATATAAATTCACCTATATATATATATATATTTATTAATATAATACATGATTTTTGTACCTATTCATATTCAAGCGAATGCTCATTTTATCGAAACCTTAATACCATATATATATGCAGTATTATATATACACATATATCAAAACATATATATGTGCATATATAATAATACACATATAAATCATTGTGTAAAGTTCTTTATAACCATCGAAACACTACTGGTATTTGTTTGCAAGTGTAATATCGAAAACTTTAAGATTCAAAAACTAAGATATATATCTTTACCACCAGATGTTGTTATGTTTGCTGTTACATCTTATAAATTGAAACAGAAACCATTAAACCAAAGTTTTCTTTCGATAATAAAAAAAGAAGAGTAACCATTAGGTTGTAGCGAACCCTAGTCACTGGTGCCACTGCTTCCTATGGTGGTGAAAGGGCCAGTGCCTGACCCGTCACCCATAATGAGGAATGGTAGGGCCATTTCCTCTTCCTAGTGTCCTATGCCACTAGTGTCGAAGCCGGACTGTGCAAATGCTAGCAGGCTTAGACCATTGCCTCCTTTTGTATGTTGTTAAACTTTCATTGTGCCATTTCACATTTTAGCCCAAACGAAAATGTTTGCGGCAGATTGGATTCAATCTTCCGCCTGGTACTATCATCTGGATAGATTTATTTGGGAGTCATATTTTTATTCCATCCTTGCAAACTTATATGCATATAATACTTTCGTAAAGTATCTATGCTTGCTATTAACAAATTAAACTATTATTAAAACAATTTTCTATACCAAAATTTACATTGTATTGGTGCGACTGAGCAAGGCTAGTTGTAGCACAACACATTTCTTATGGTGCCGACGTTGTCTCTGAAGGCGGACCGAGCCTGTGCAAACCTATCAACCCTAATGGGGAATAGCACGGACTAGCCCCTGACCCAAACCCTTGTCTTGACCCTACAAACGCTGGCCTGTGAAGGTCACTAGTAGGACATGCTTGCCTCCGATCCGCATGAATACAAATCCATCCTTATTGTCATACGTTATTTTTTTAAGAAAAAAATAAAAAGTCAAACTAAACTTTGAATGTCGACAGACTTGTGTATGCAATCCTCAGATCTATTACTTTGCAATGAACAAATTTTATTTGGGAGTAGCATATTATATCCATTCTTAGCAGACCTAGACATTTCTATCAGACGAAGTCATATAAGAGGAGATAGCTGAACTGTACATAAACTAATATTCTAATATGGAAATTTAGAGACCAATCTAAACCCTAAATTCAGATTAGGGTTAGGGTTAGTAGGGGGGCCATAAAAGGGTTTTCACATTTTGATTATTTTCAAATTAATTTTCTTTAATGAGTCAATGGATTATTAATATATTTGACCCTTTGTTATCCCCTATTTTATTTCCTTAAATTGTGTAATTTACCTTATTAATAACAGCCTTTTGATTCTTTTTGTGTTCTTTTCCCTATTATTTTGGGATTTAATTGATTTGTGGTTAAGGTGTTTTATAGATAACTTATTTCCATATTAATTCTTTTAGTATGTATATTTGGATCCTTTTGATTTACTAAAGCAATATTTATTTTAGTTTGTGCTAATTAAATTATTGCACTTTCATTTTGTTAAATGTTAATTTCCTTAGGGGATTAATTAAACTATAATCCCTAGGTGGGCCTTGGTAAATTATCCATCCCCTACAATTATTATTAAATTAATAATTGTTGCATTATTTTATTATTCAATAACTACGTGATAACTTAATTATTTTATAAATTAAATCCTTTAAATCAAGTATTATTTGTCTCTATCCTTTTAAAGTGATTACTTTAGGGATTTCTCCCTCGTAGTTCTTTTGATTTAACCTTAGTTAGTGTTTCCTTCAGCCTAGAGCACCTGACACATAGGGGATGTCGGCAAGCCAGCACATGCATTGAATTCCCTTGCAAGTTGAGTGCATTGGTGATCTTTTGTTCTCATGTTTTTAGTAAGCAACCTTGTAGTTTGTGACTTTAAAAAAAAATTGTTGTGTTTGTTTTGCCCCAATTTTGGGCATGACATTTTGGTATCAGAGCACATTTTCAGCTCTAGGAACCTTAACCCATTACATTTTTGACTTATGTCTTGTTTTTCACTTGTGTAGGATGCCTCTAGTTACTTGTAGGGGTTTTCATTTTGGGCATGGTACTAGGGGTGCTAGTGAGGCTTCAGTTGATGATGAGAAACCAATAGAGGGTGTAGGTGATGAGCCAGAACCACCTCCAGGATCGCCACCGAACCCTAATCAAGATATTCTAAATTCCCTTCAGAATATTTCTAGTATCATTATGGATGGATTACCACTAGGAGGTTAGTAGAATGAGGCTCGAGAGAGGAGTAGAAGTCCTCCTTTGAGGCAGGTTGAGGGTTAGGTAGATTTAGAGGATGAGTCAGTACATATGCCAGAGCCACCACCACCACCACCACCTGAGATAGTGCATAGAGCACCCTATGATACATGGGATCAGATTGGAGAGCTCCTACACCTTTAGCCACCACCATTTTCAAAAGCTATAGATGGTATAGAGGCAGGGGCATGGCTTTTGAGCCTTAAGCACTGCTTTGGGTTGTGTCCTTACAAGAGAAGCCTAAAGGCACATTTGGCAGTTTATGTGCTTAGAGGTAATGCCTCTACTTGGTGGAGACAGAAGGAATATAAACACCACTTGACTTTAGATACCCTCACATAGGAGGTTTTTCTTGAGAGATTCAGAGCCTGATAAATGTCAGAGCATTTCACATAGTGTCAAATTGATGAGTACCATGACCTCTAGCAAAGAGGTATGACTGTGGCATAGTATGAGAGAAAGTTTCTCAAACTCCTTCCCTACGTGGATTATATGAAGGATGAGAAACTTTAGGTCAACCATTTCATCAAAGGGTTGAACCATGCTATATCTGATAGAGTATGATTGGTACCTCCAAGAGATTTGCACTATAACATTGAGAGAGTCATGGTTGCATAGGAGATCCATAATCAGTCTCAGAACTATAATTCTGGGCCACAGGCTTCTAGCTTCCAGAGATCCCATTGTAAAGGGAATCAGAAGAACTCTTTAGGATCATTTAGAGCAGCTCAGCAATAGCAGTAGCAATAGTCTCAATAGAGTCAAAGATAGAGGCCTCCACAGGGATAGCAGGACTCCAATCCCAAGTAGTGGAATTCATAGGGTCCTCAGCAAGATCAGAAATCTTAGTCACGGTACGCGCCACCAGCTAGGACTCATTAGTCTTCCAGAGGTGGGTTTGGTGGGTCTAGTATGATAGGTGGACAACAACAGTCTAGATCTCAAGGGATCCAGAATCAGGCTAGAGGCCCATGTTACACTTGTGGTGCTATGGGGCACATTGTTAGGGATTTTCAATCAGGGTGTCTAATAGGTAGTCAAAAAGTAGCAGCTTCAGAGCCTACAGTGGAAGACATGGGTAGATCTCATGGAGTGTTTGCAGTGGTTGATAACCGCCAAGCTGAGCATCAAGCCATGGCTATTGAGGTTGTAGGTAGGATTACAGGTATTAGTATTTCTATTTTGTTTGACTCAGGAGCTACCAATTCTTTCATTACTCCATTTGTAGTGGAACATTGTGGGCTAGTGGCAGTTAGGTAGGATGTGAGTTGGGAGGTTGAGTTAGCCTTGGGTGCTAAGGTATTAGTCAATTCCTTGGTGAGAGGATGTCATATTCAGATTGGTGACATGACCACCATAACTCACCTACGTATCACACCACTTGGGTCTTACAATGTTGTTCTTGGCATGGATTAGCTTTATGCCCACAACACCAAGATGGATTGTAGGTAGAATAGGATTGAGTGTGTAGATAATTTTGGTGTGCCTTCAATTATCTCAAGAGTTCAGAGGCCTATCTCTCTTCATATGGTTTCTGCTATGTAGCTTAAGTGATTCATGTGAAGGGTTTGTTAGTTATTTTCCATCACCATCAGTGATCGAGAGGAGGAGATTGAGAAGGAACCTTCCCTTGATGACTATCTCATCTTGTAGGAGTTTGGAGATGTATTTCCTTTAGAGCTACCTAGTATGCCATCACCTAGAGCGGTGAATTTTCATATTGATCTCGTGCTAGGAGAAAAGCCTGTATCTTGAGCACCATTTAGGATGATCACTAATGAGCTTAATGAGATCAAGATTTAGTTAGAAGAGCTCTTGGAGAAGGGGCACATTCATCCTAGTGTATCACCTTGGGGTGCACTAGTTATCTTCATAAGAAGAAGGACAAATCTCTTAGGTTATGTATGGATTATCGATAGTTGAATAAGGTGACCATCAAGCATCATTTTCCACTTCCTAGAATTGATGACTTGTTTGATCAGCTTCAAGGTGCTTGAGTGTTTTCTAAGATTGAGTTGAAATTGGGGTACCATTAGTTGAGGATGGTGGACAGTGATATCCACAAGACTGAATTCCGTACTCACTATGGCCATTATGAGTTCACAGTGGTTCCTTTTGGCCTCACGAATGCTCCAGCCATGTTCATGAGTCTCATGAATGGAGTGTTCCACTCTTTCTTGGATAAATTTGAGGTAGTATTCCTAGATGATATTTTGATCTACTCTCAGGACGAGTATGAGAATGAGGAGCATTTGAGATAGGTTATGTAGTGTTTGAGGTAGAATTAGTTGTTCGACAGTTTTTCAAAGTGCACTTTCTTCAGGTCAGAGGTTCATTATCTTGGCCATGTGATATCAAGAGATGGGATTGTTGTTGACCCATCTAAGATTAGAGCAATTATGGATTGGCCAACCCCTACCAGTGTGACCGAGGTCAGGAGTTTCATGGGACTTGTAACTTATTATAGATGTTTTGTTGAGAGATTATCTAGAGTGGCTCATCCTATCACTTCCCTCCAGAGAAAGAGAAAAAAATTTGAGGGGACTAAGAAGTGTGAAAGAGATTTTCAAGAGCTCAAGAAAACACCCACTAGTGCACCTATTCTTGTAGTGTCGGATCCTTCAGTAGAGTTTGTGGTTTGCACAGATGCAACTTTGGATGGTATAGGAGCAGTCCTTATGCAAGGAGGTCAAGCTATTGCCTATGAGTCTAGGAAAATCAAGACTCACTAGCTCAACTATCCTACCCATGACCTTGAGCTTGCAGCAGTAGTGCACACTTTGGTGAGATGGAGACATTTTCTTTTTGGTCATAGATTTGAGCTTCACTCAGATCATCAGAGTTTGCAGTACATTTTCACTCAGCTGAATCTCAATGCTAGGTAGAGGAGATGGATGGATTTCTTTTTTGAGTATGACTTCAATGTTCACTACATCAGGGTAAGGAGAATGTAGTTGTAGATGCCTTGAGTAGGAGACATCATGAGCTTTCATCTATGTCTTCTAGCACAGATTTGAGAGGACACATTTTATAGCACTTGCCTACGGATGGATTCTATTCCGAGGTTTGTTAGATGGTTCAGTCATAGAGACCCCTTGAGGGGAAATTCTTAGATTACACTCTTGAGTCTGATGGTCTTCTTCGTCATAGAGGATGCATCTATGTACCTTATTCCAGTGGGTTGCGTGACTTCATTGTTCTTGAAGCTCACAGAGCTCCTCATGCAGCGCACCCTAGAGTCAAAAAGTTACATGTAGATTTGAGGAAGCTTTACCATTGGTTGGGTATGAGATTGTACATTGCAAAGATTATGGCTAGATGTTTGGAGTGCCAAAGAGTTAAGGTAGAGCACTGCCATCCAGGTGGGCTTCTTCAGCTGCATGAGGTACTCAAGTGGAAGTGGGCTATTATATCCATGGACTTTATTGTTAGTCTTCCTATTTTTTCTCATCACCATGATGCTATTATGGTGATAGTGGATAGGTTGACTAAGGTAGCCCACTTCTCACCCATTCATAGTACTTTTAGAGCACCTGTGGTGGCACAGGTACTCTTGCGGGATATCATCAGACTTCATGGCATACCTCGTAAGATTATATCTGATAGAGATTCTCTTTTCACATCATCCTTTTGGAGAGATTTACAGTCTACATTGGGCACCAGGCTCAATTTCAGCACAACTTACCACCCTAAGATAGATGGTCAGACCAAGAGGGTTAATCAGGTTTTGGAGGATATGCTTCCTATGTATGTGATGGATCACCAGACCAGATGGGAGGAGTACTTGCACTTGGTGGAGTTTGCATATAATAATGGACATCATTCATCTTTGGGTATGCCACCTTATTAGGCTTTGTATGGTAGACCTTGTAGGACTCCCTTGAGTTGGGATAGGATTGAGGATAGAGTGGCAGTGGATCCACAGTTAGTCAAAGAGATGGAGTAGTAGGTAGACTTGATCATGCAGTGCCTTAGAGAGGCACATGATAGACAAAAGAAGTATGTAGATGCAAAGAAGATTGATCAAGTCTATATGGTTAGAGATAGAGTCTTCTTGAGAGTGTGAAAGCATAAGAGCCCAATCCTCTTTCGAAAGGG
>BSBK01012782.1:37500-57926 GCA_027943335.1 Chamaecyparis obtusa
CATAGGCTGACTTTGGGCTCCCATTTCTACAATTTATCAAATCCCTGAATCAATATTTTTAAATATCAACAATATCAATTATATCAATTTCCTTGATCAAATCATAATCAATTCAATATTTCTTAATGTTTGAGCCTTATTTAATTTAAAAGAGAAATAAAAATAAAAATCTTATTTAATTAAGAGAATAAAAATCTCTTTTAATTAAATAATAAAATCACTTTATCCTAAACCTTTATTTAATTAAAAAGAATTTCCTCCCTTTTAATTTAAATAAAAAATTTTCACTTTTCTTCTTATCCTATGTTGCACAAATAAAGCATTTAATTCTTATTTATAAAGAAAAATAAAATAAAAAATAAAAGGAAAGTACTTTTTGTCTCACATGGACATAAAGTAAATGCTCAACATAAAGTAAATGCTTCTAATTTTCTTATTGGAGGATATTTGTGCACAAGGATCAAGCTTCTATTTTTCTCCATCGTTGATTAAGTCTTTTGCCTCTTAATCTCGATCATCCATTGATTTTCATTCTCTATAAAAGAAGAGCTCTCTTCTTCATTTTACATACACTTGAATTTTATGCTATTGTCATGCTACAGGTTTTCTAAGTCTTCTTGAAGCTTTTGGAGACATTCTTGCATCAAGTTTTGAAGATTTGGAGCATCATTGACATTCATCTTGCATCTACATCACATCCTAACTTGCATCATAGTTGAATCATCATGGTATCATTTCCTTTCATGTTTTAGATTAATCTCACATAGTCTAATTAGAGGGTTTGTAACTCTTTCATTTCTATTTTCATAAACTAATTTGCATACTTGCATGCTCATCTTAGATTAATTTTCCATTGCATTGCATTCATATTGATTTCATTGGAGATATTGGCATTGTTTTCCTTGTCTTTGATTTGAAATCTCTCATTGTTTGGTTGACTAGCAAGGTCATGAGTTTATAGCTCTAGCTGAGAGCAACTTTACAAATCTTGCAACTCTATGCATAAAGAGCTATGGATCGATTTGTGAGGGCTCATTCTTGAGTTTTCTTGCATGTAAGGATTCATAGAAGTGTGACAATATTTTAGCACACATTTTTTGGCATCCACCATGGGGCAACCCACCTCTTGCATGCTGGTTTTGATTATTTTTGGAGCTAAACTTTGTGCAGATTTGTTTGGAGATGAAAAATCTTAGATTTGAAAGATTTGATCATATCTCCCAAATGGATTGGTTTTATGGTCTGAAAATATTTTTTCCAGTTGGTGACATATCAGAGAAGCTCCAAAAAAAATTTTAAAAGTTTTGGAGGTGATTTGTATTTTTTATGATTTTTTCTTTATTTTTCATAAAAAATTAATTTTTAGCACAAATATATATATATATTTTAGAAATTTTTACATTTCTGGAAAGGTCTTGGAATTCTTAAGGGGGTCCATTCATTATTTTTTTAATTTAGAAATCATATGATAGCTCATTTGGTCAATTTATAAAAACTAATCTATTTTGGTAAAATAGGTCTCTAGGGCACAAATGAAGAGATTTTTCTAAAATTTTTACATTTTTAGAAAGCTTTCTATTTTTTGATATAGGTCTTTTTTTTGTATTTTGGGTTTAGGGTTTGAATTCATGTGGTAAAAATCAAATCTTGTTGACTAGGTTAAATGCAAAAAAAAATAAAAAATTATGATGGGTATACACTTTTTTTTTCATTGTTCAATGCATGATATGAGTTATCATTTGGATTATTTGCTGGTTATAATTGCTCCTAATAATTGATTTTTAGATCTAACCCTAAGGTTTGCATAAGTTGGATATACATTGCATATCTTGTTTACTTATTTTTTTGTCTTGTTCATTTGAAGGTGCTCTTGCTTTCATGAAAAATGCTTAAAATAAAGTGTTGGACTTGAGGTACTTTGTTCCATCTCTACAAAATTTAGGTCTTAGAATTAAAATTGAACCTCTCATGTGTTTGGCTTGAGTTTTAACATGCTTTCATAGAACACATTTCAATTGCTGCTCTTAATGGGAAATGAATGAACATAGATTTTTTTTCATACAAGTTTGTGTAAGTGAATGCTTGTGTTTAAACCTTAAATAATTCTTGGTTCCAATATCAAATATCTTATTGAGTGATTGAGAGCATGGATTCATTCCTTGTTTACATAGGAAGTTAAATGCACCACTTTGTGGACTCACTTTATGTTTGCTTGGAAAGTTAAATATTCTATTGATTCAACCCTTTGTCATTTGTGAGTAGTATTGATAAGCAACTTTAGATTACTTGTGATTGATCTAGATTGCTATCTTGGGTTATTGGACTCGCTAATCCACCAGCCCCTCATTTTCACCCCATGGTTGCAAGATCAGTGCCACATTAAAGGGGAGGGGTCTACAGGAAATAAGTGTTAATTGCTCCACTAGGCAACCCTTTTGTGCTTTTTGGAACTCACTTATTTTCTAAGGTGTGGGCTCACTTTGAGTTGATGTGAGGAGTTAAATATTCCACTTTTGGGCTCACTTTGAGTTGGTGTGAAGAGTTAAATGTTTCACTTTTGGACCCACTTTGAGTTGGTGTGAAGGGTTAAGTGTTCCACTTTTAGACTCGCTTCAATTTCCTCTTCTTCACAATCTCATTCTTCTTCTACTTCTCCTAAGAGTCTTACTTCTCTTCACAAGACATACCATAAAGAGCAATGTGATAGTCCTTATGATGCCTCTTCCATGAAGAGTGACGCACCCACCTATAATGACTATGATGACTATGATGATGGACAATGTAGTGATGCCCATGAAACTTCTATTCCTAAGCATCATCCTCGTGGTACACTTGTGATTTCTAAGGGGGATTCGTATTGGGTAGACTATGATGGTGATCCATATGACTCTAAATTTGAAGAATTCTTTGATGATTTTTGTGAACAATACAATATTCCTACTGAGGAAGAGAAAATCTACCGTGCTAATTTCAAACATCAAAAGAATCTCTCCTCTAAAAGTTCTCATGATGAAAATAAAGGTTGTGCTCTCAAGTAAGATCATATTAATGTTGAACCTTTGTCTTGTGATGGTTCCCTTCCATCCTCTACTTCATCCAATGCCCATACATTTCTTAAAGCTTTCGAGCCTTCCAAATCTTTCACAAATTTTTCATCCAACAAAGATCTTAAGGCTTTTCATGTAGTTCCCTATAGTTATCCTCAAGGGCTACCTCTTAAAGAAACTCAAGCTAACCTTCACTTGGATGCAAATGCTTTCAATAATGCTAAACCTAAAGAGCCTAAGCCTTCATCTGCTATAATGCTTACTTTAGCTAGCCCTTCACCATCTCTTCTAAAGTCTTCCATACAATTTCAACATGTTTCCTTGTCCTTAGAAATGGCTCCATGTCAAGAGGACCCTAAAAATAATAAAGAAAAGAATATAAATAAAGATCAAGATCAGGAACCCTCCATATCATCCAATTCTCTTCATGATGTATCTCCTTCATTTCATGGTTCTTTTGATCTTCTACGCTCTTTCGCATTCATTCCACCATCTCCTAACCAAGATTGAGCTACTACTTACACCGTTGAGCTTATTGATAAACAAAATAACCTTACTACACTTGCGCTTTCCAAACATGATACTTCCATTGAGGTTATTGAAAATGGTGTTGTTACTTCTGATGTAAAGCCTATTAAAAATCAAAATAAAGTTGATACGCTTATGCTACCCAACGATCCTTGTCAAGATCAAATTCTTCCATCTTCTTGTTCTACCACCCCATGTTCACTTCCGCTTTCTACTCTTCCTAAGTTTTTGCAAGCTTTGAACGATTCTATCAATGAAGTTGCTCCTATTCAAGATGTGCACAATCCTATTGAAAATCTTAATGCTCACTCTAAAGATGCTGATGTCCTTGGCTGTCATATAGATGCTGATGAACTTATTGATTATCCTTTTGCATCTTCCACTTCCATGCTTGGACCTCCTCCACCATTAATAAGGGCTTTACACCTTCCTTCCATATTGGGCCTTTATGTCCCTTCACTTTCCCCTCCTAACTCTCCTAATTCATCATCCATCTTGGGTCCTTATGTCCCTCCATCTCCTATCTTTCCTCAAGATCAACATAGATGCATACCCTTGAATCCTTTTCATCCACCCACCCATCGAAACTATTTATATTTTCCTTCTTCTTCCTCCTATCTTACAACCTCACTCGCTTTACATAAAATCTTATCTTCCATTTTTCTCTTCCATCTTCCTTTCCTTATTAGCATCTTTGAGCATATCATTTTGGATCCTTGGCATATCATGGTTTATCCTTTCAAGGAGCATTATCTAAAAAGATTTCCTTCTTCCAAAAATAAAATTAAAAAAAAATTCAAAAAGAAAAGAAAAAATAGAAAAAAATGAAAAAGTTGAAAAAATAAAAATGTGCCTTGGTGAAAACCTGGAAACAGGCACCTTGGTAGCAAAAGTAAAGAGAAATAAATTCATCCTATGGTGAAAACCACTCTTGTGGTGCCTTGGATAAGTACCATGATGAAAACCTAGTAATCAGGCATCATGCGTAGTTCTTCTACATATTTCATCCATTCCATCTTCTCTCTTTGATCTTGGCAATGTTGATCTATACACGAATATTTGGCTATTTTGTGAGCTATCTTACGATGATCTTGTTTTCATTCCATTCATGTTTAGCCTTCATATTTATTTTCCTTCATTCATTCTAGCCTTTCGCTATCTTTTTCCCCCTTGGTCTTGATCTAAAAAAAAGAGTAAACACAATGCTATGAAGCCTCTTGACATGTCTACTCCTTTGGACTGCATCCTTTCCTGCTCTTATACCACATTTTTGAAGCTTATCCTATGCTGTCCTTTCATTGCTTTTTCAAATGTGCTTTATATGACATTTTCTTTTCCCTAGCTTGGGTACTCTTGAGGAGTTTGCCTTTGAGGATGTCTTCCCTTCACTCTCCTTCATTCTCATGCCTTCCATCTCTTCCACCAACTTGCTTATCCATCTTATCCTCCACATTGCTAGACATTGGGACTACACGATGTGATCTTTCTTGGGAGTTTGATGCCTATTCTGTCTAGAGGCATCCTTTGTACATATTTTATGATCCTAAAAAAATACTAAAAAAATTGATATATTGTCAAAAAATTTTAAAAGCATATAAAGTCCTTAAAAAAATACAAATTTTTTTTTTTTTTTTTTAAATTCAAAAAAAAAAGAAAAAAAGTGCCTTGGTGAAAACCTGGAAACAGGCGCCTTGGTAGCAAAAATACAAAAAAAGAAAAAAAGAGAAAATTGCAATAAATCCAAGTGGTGAAAACCTGGAAACAGGTGCTACTTGAGGCCTTTGCACCCCTATTTCTTAGCATGCGTCCTCGACACTTAGCCATTTTTCATCATACCTTGACCTTATTTGACTTGGTCTGGAATTGGTCTTTGTCTTTGTCTAGGGGGCATACCTATTAGCACAAGTCCTTTAGGTGCGTTTGTCTCTTGGGGCATTTCACAACAGGTGTTTTTTAACACCACCCCAAACAGTGTTTTTCAACACTACCCTTGCGTCGAGTGTTTCTTAACACTTATTAGATGTCTTACCCAATAGTCTAGTATGATGCGACATCGCTCATTAGAAAATGTGATACTCAAAGTTTGACTCTATGACCAACACACATGCACTTAAACAATCAACTTGTTGAAATATGTTGAATTTATTTTTCTTTGTGTGCTGTCTATGAGGATTTCTTTGATGAGTGATCTCTCCCTAAGAAGTTTTCAATGATGCATAGCTAGAAGACTGAGGGTATGAGAACATGTTTTATTTCTTTATCTGCTTGTGGGTATATTTTGTTGGTCCTACCTGTCATGAGCATTTATGCTGGTCTTACTTGACACTATGGATTGACAAGGTATTATCTTTGACTATTTTGCGAGTGCATGCTTCTAGTTATCCTGACTTTCATGTGTCTTGATACAAGCATAATCTCACCATATCAAACTTAGGTAATCTCACTGCATTAGTCATCTTGATCTCCACGTCTTTGATGCCTAGGTGGGATTTCCACATTTCTATCTGATAAAGATCATATTCATATCCACATAGTTATGCTAGTGTGCATTGTATGATCTTGCGATGCTACCAATAATGCTTGATGATGATAATTAAATGTTTATAAGCGTTGTGACCTTGCAAGTCAACCACTTTTCATAGTAGCTTGCATTCTTAGGTTTATCATAGTTTAATTTTTGCATCTTGCATATGGAGAGAGCTCTCCTTTTTATCATCTACAGACTAGTTGGTCAACTGTGCTCATTTTCTGATTCTTCTTGATCATATCTTTCATTTCTGGTCTTTCACGTCACATCATTTTCTATCCATTTTCGGACTCGAAATTAAAATCCAAGTCGCGTTTCCAACTTTTCTCATTCTTCTATGCAGTTGACTGACCTTTTGAGGCATAATTCTTCGATCTTTGATAGAATTTCTTCCTTCCATGTCTTCCAAACTTCTAGTCTTTCATTCACCCTTTTTGCTTCCTCTCTTTAAGGTTTGACTTAATCTTTATCCTATATCTTTTTCAGTCAAACCTCATCAACTTGGGGCATGTCTTCACTGTTTGATGGTTATCCTATCATGCTCCATCCTTCGATTATGATTTATTGTGACTTGATCAGGTTTATCAATTTTTTGTTCTCTATCTCATTTCAATTTCGATTCCGAGGGGGTAGTAACTATCAGCTTTAATCTTTGATTCAGATTTATCATTCAGCTCAGCTTGAGATTCTTATTTTTAGACTTGATTATCACCTAGCAACGACGATGGTGATTTTATCTTTCAATTTTTATCTCCTATTTTTAAGACTTGATTATTGCCTAGCAGCGATGGCGATAGTTTTGTCTAAGGCTTGATTTGCACCTAGCAGCGATGGTGTTAGTCTTGTCTTTCAGCTTTTGCTTATGCTTGTCCTGATGTGTTCCCAAAATGAACACACATCTGGGTTGTTTTGTGATCCCAAATTGATCTCACATTTTAATTCTTCTTTGATTGCATGTGTTCCCAGATCGATCACACATTAGTCAAAGAGGGGCAAATGTATGCACCCTAAAATGGTTGCCTAGACTTTGAGTCCCCATTTCTGCAATTTATCAAATCCCTGAATCAATATTTTGAAATATCAACAATATCAATTATATCAATTTCCTTGATCAAATCATAATCAATTCAATATTTCCTAAGGTTTGAGCCTTATTTAATTTAAAAGAGAAATAAAAATAAAAATCTTATTTAATTAAGAGAATAAAAATCTCTTTTAATTAATTAAAAATCTCTTTTAATTAAATAATAAAATCACTTTATCTTAAGCCTTTATTTAATTAAAATAAATTTCCTCCCCTTTTATTTAAATAAAAAATCTCCACTTTTCTTCTTATCTTATGTTGCACAAATAAAGCATTTAATTCTTATTTATAAAGAAAAATAAAATAAAAAATAAAAGGAAAGTACTTTTTGTCTCACATGGACATAAAGTAAATGCTCAACATAAAGTAAATGCTTCTAATTTTCTTATTGGAGGATATTTGTGCACAAGGATCAAACTTCTATTTTTCTCCATCATTGATTAAGTCTTTTGCCTCTTAATCTCGATCGTCCATTGATTCTCATTCTCTATAAAAGAAGAGCTCTCTTCTTCATTTTACATACACTTGAATTTTATGCTATTGTCATGCTATAGGTTTTCTAAGTCTTCTTGAAGCTTTTAGAGACATTCTTGCATCAAGTTTTGAAGATTTGGAGCATCATTGACATTCATCTTGCATCTACATCACATCCTAGCTTGCGTCATAGTTGAATCATCATGGTATCATTTCCTTTCATATTTTAGATTAATCTCACATAGTCTAATTAGAGGGTTTGTAACTCTTTTATTTCTATTTTCATAACCTAATTTGCATACTTGCATGCTCATCTTAGATTAATTTTGCATTGCATTGCATTCATATTGATTTCATTGGAGATATTGGCATTGTTGCCCTTGTCTTTAATTTGTAATCTCTCATTGTGTGGTTGACTAGCAAGGTCATGAGTTTATAGCTCTAGCTGAGAGCAACTTTACAAATCTTGCAACTCCATGCATAAAGAGCTATGGATCAATTTGCGAGGGCTCATTCTTGAGTTTTCTTGCATGTAAGAATTCATAGAAGTGTGACAACATTTTAACACACATCAGCAAGCCAGCACATGCATCGAATTCCCTTGCAAGTTGAGTGCATTGGCGATGTTTTGCTCCCATGTTTTAAGTATGCAACCTTGTAGTTTGTGACTTTAAAAAAAATTATTGTTTGTGTTTTGCCCCAATTTTGGGCATGACATCATCAAGCAAGATCAAGCAAGAAATTTTCAATCAAGGAAGCATTCGAGTTCTCTATTGAAGATCAAGGATTCAAGCATTCAAGCCTTTGAAGAGATTTGGTTCAAGTATTCAAGATTCATCATTGAAACCTAGATCTATCCATCATGGTGGTGTGATCATCCTTCATGATCCTTTGTTCATCTTCAAGATCCATTCATTCTCCCCTCAAGGTGGATTCCAAGCATACAACCATGGAGGTTTTGAATTACATTTGTTAATGTTGTGTTCAAGATTTCATATCATTATACTTGTTTACATTTGAAATACAATTACATATCTATTGAATATCATAGCTTCATTATTAGATATACTTCTCTTACTTGCTAGCATTCTTTATTTAAATTTCATTATTAAGGTTGATTCCAAACTAGGGTTTGACTAATGCAAACCCCTCATCCAAACAAAAAAACCATTTTTCTTGTAGGTACAAGTACAGGACAATGAATTGCAGTTCATATCTAGATACCCTTTTCGGTGAACTTTTGAGATCCACGAATAGAGTTTTCATCGGAGTTATTTGAGGTCAAGGTTGACCTTTAGTGGGGGGTAAGATTGTGCCCTGATTCTGAGGTCAAGGTCGACCTGGCTCTGAAAGATAGAAGTTTTCTGGGTTTTCTCCATCTCTACATTTCCAAGCCAAAGTAGGCTGCATAATCTCCTGAAATTGAACACAGACATCAGAAAATAGTGATTTCCACATCAACCTCCTTTTGAGATAAGTATTCCTATTTTATTTAGTTTGTATATCCATAACATTTTCCATCACATATTTTCATCCTTACACTTTTTTATCATCCCCCATATTACTTACCTCCCCTTTACATTTTGTTTACATCTTTACCTTTTTACATTTTGGTGAACCCAACAAACTTACCCCCTATCTTTTGTGGATTTAGATGCCCTATTGTGTTAGATTTTCCTTTATATTATCTTTTGTTAGAAAATTCCTTCTTTTTGGTGTTAGGTCTTTTCTTTTCTTGCATCAAGATTAGATTTATTTTATGCTCTTGCATTTTAATTCAAAAATACAAAAAAATCAATATATTCAACAAAATCCAAAAATATTTCTTGCATTTCATTTACTATGAAGATTTTTAAGATGCTTTGGTGTGTAATTATGTTCTTTATTACCCCTATTTTAGCATCTCTTTACCATACCTATGATGTTTATGAGAGTATCATTCACTTCATTATGTTGATGACCCTTCATTTTGCACTCACCTATGCTTTTGTGAAACTGGCTGATACTAGTCTTCTTACTTTCAAAACTTTCATTAAAGATTTATGTGGTAGACTTATTACTCTTTTGGATTATGTGAAGAATTTAGTAGATGACATACCATATCCTAATATTCCTAATCCTAATCTTATACTTCCTAATATAGTTCCTAATCTTCCTAATCCTAATCTGATTCCTAACATTCCTAATATGCCTTATTCTCCATCTGCTATCCATAGTTCTTCCCATACTCATGATGGGATTCAATATCTAATTCCTAATGTAGCTGTGCAAGAATTCTTAGATTTACCTTCCCCTTCTTATATGATCCAAAAAGATATTAAAGGGAAGAGAAAAGAAACTTCTTCAAAACCTATTATTCCACCTTATACAACCTTTACTCATGAACATGATAAACAATCACCTCCGGTAGAAGCCTTACATGATATGTATACTATAGCATATAATATGATGACTAAACAAGGTTATAGAGGTTTAGGGCTTGGAGTTAATGAGCATGGTATCAAGTATCTAGTTCATATACCCCCTAAACAAGATATGCATGGTGTTGGTTTTTCACAATCTCAATTTAAGGTGGGTGATGTTGATCGTCATCCTCCTCTTCATATTCTTCTTCCTACACCTACCTTAGATAAACCTGATACTCATTAAGATGTAGCTAAGAAGGTGTATGTTCAGTTCATGAATTCGAAGAAAGAAATCTTTAAACCTATGCTAAAAGATGCTTTATCCAAATAAAAATTTCCTTTTCATTATGGTAATACACATTTACTTGCTGATTGTAAGCATTTCAAGTTATATGTTAGGGAAAGAGCTACTTTAGGAATTATATCTCACTCTCGTGCAGTTTTACAATTCCTTCATAATTTTGATATAGGGGATACCCCTCATTTTGATATAATATAAATTTCTCCTTCTCTTGTCTCTGGACTAGGGGGCAAGAGGTGTATTTCCATCAAGTCTTATAGGATCCATTAGGCTCTTGGCATATATTTTATCTCGGGCTTAATTGGTATTCTTGCTCCTCTATGGTTTTTGTATTATGTTTATAGTCATCTATAGATTTTATTTTATTTTCAAGATATCTTTTCTAAGACATTTGTTTTGCAAAGATATCCCTTGCTTTGAACCCTAGGGGGTAAGGTTCTTTCTTTCTCTTTGTCTAGGGATCTTCTTTCCTTAGCTTAGTGGCATCTGTTTATTTGGAAACATTATTTCATTATACTGACCGATGTTTTGACTATGGATATCCTTTTTATATGAGAGGTTGTTTTCTTAGGTAATGTTGGGAATGAATGCTGAATATATCCTATGGGGGAGTATTAGCAGCCATTTTGTAGTAGTTGTTGTTGCATTCATGACTGTGATTGTCATTGATGTCAACATAGTGATCTACTAAAGATTAGCAGAGAGCCAGGTAGTGTTTGAGTTAGTGCACGTAGTTGAGGACTTATTCTATGATGTTTTATTAGATCATGGTTAAGAGCGCATAGAGTAATTCATCTATTCTTGGAAGTTATGAGGAAATCAGTGGAAGCATTATTTAGGCAGTGTTCCTGAGTAGTGGTTTGTGGAAATCAGATGATATCTCCTAATCAGGATGGAATATAGCTATGCACAGTTAGAGAGAAGTTGGAGACATGTTGATAGTGATGTGGCTGACAACACAAGATTTGAGGTCACACAAGTGAAGAATTATATTGATTGGAAGCTGACAGTTTTGTGTAATTTTGATGTAACATGTGGAAATTTTTATTTTGTAATTTGTATGCCGACTCATTTGTAATCACTTGAGTGTGGTATAAAGGAAGGAATGTATCCCTTTTTGTAATATGGAATGTGATGAATGTAAGTGTATTGTGAAAGAGAAATTGTTGAAAGAAGATATGCGAAGTACTGAGATCTAGTATTGAGATCTGAAGGAGTTGGTGCGGTTTGGCACAGTCAGAGGAGTATTGAATTGTTGTGGTTAGTAATCTTTTGGTATTATTATTTTGAGTAATAAAAGATTATTTGGATTGTGAGTTTGGTGATCTTATCCTGAAGCTGTTTGGGCAGTGGGTCCTTCTTTCTTCCATAACTCCTAACAGAGTTAGAATCTTTTAACAGGGATTCAAAATCTCCTAACAGGGATTCATATGTACTGAATGTATTTCATAAGACTCCTAAAAGAGTCCATCCTTTCACAAGGAATATTCATATTAGTGCATCTTTTGTGTTCATCATTCCCACCGGGGTTTACTGATGCAGGACCCTCCGTAGGTCATAAACTAATACAAAAACTTCTAGAGGTCATAACTTTTGATTTAGGTCTGGGTTTTTCCTGAAATGTTTTTGGGTGAGTGCCTCGGGAGGTGCCAATTGTTTTTCCAATGATCTTAGATTGATTGGGGTATGTTTTAGCACATTTTCGAAAGATAAAAGTTTCATCTAGGGCTCCAAAATCAACTTTTACTATTTTTTCTCTAGGTTTTAGAAAGTTTAGTTTTGTAATAAATTTGAATTTATGTTTCTAATCTTGGATATTAGTTGGCAATTCATTCTAACTTATTCGAGGGCATGTTTAGGGAAAAAATCAGCTTTTTAGGTGTTGTTTCCAAAATTACCAAAAATGGCAAAAAACAACTATGAAAAAAAAACTACCAAAAATGGTAATTTTCAAATTTCTTGATTTTCTAGTTTTTTTGGTTACTTAAGAGTTTGCAGAGAATTGTAGGGTAGTTAGTGATGAATGGAAAAATATTGAAGGTTTCAAATCTATGTTATTTGTCTTGTGATTGAATTTATTGTTAATAGAGAGTGTTGTGCTACATCATTTGGTATTAGAGCTAGGTTGATGGCTAGGAGGGGAAGAGGAGGTGTCACACCAATGCAAAGATTGATGCTAGATATGCAGAGGTAGATTGAATGACTCAATGAGTGAATATATAATCAAGGAATAGAAAGAGGGAATGAATTTGATGAAGAGGGAAACCGAAGAGGTGCTGATCAAAATGAAGTAAATATAGAAGAAAGGCTGGAAGAAATGAGCTATGAAGATAGAGTTCTTAGGGCTTTGGGAGGAAGGAGTGAAGCAATCAAGATTGATGTTTTAGACTATGCTGGTAGTCTTAAGCCAGAAGAATTAATAGAATGGCTAAACGAGATGGGGAAATTTTTTGAATGGAAGCCTATGATAGAAGAAAAGAAGATGAAGTTTGCATACATGAAATTAAAAGGACATGCAATGATATGGTGGGATCATATCCAAAAGGAATGAACTAGAAAAGGAAAAGAAAAGATTAAGACATGGAGCAAGATGGAGAAAAAGCTCAAAGAAAAATTCTTACCCATGGATTATTCACAAACCCTCTTTCGCAGGTTGTAGAATTTGAAGAAGAACTTGTCTTCAGTGCAATACTATACAAATGAATTCTACAAGCTATCCATGTGCATAGAGCATCAAGAAAATAATGAGTAGATGGCTGCTAGATATATGAATGGCCTAAAATTCTCCATCCAAGATGATTTGAGCATGCATCATGTCAATAGTATGGAAGAAGCCTACCAATTATCCCTAAAGGCTGAAGAAAAGAAGAATAGGAAATATATCTAGAGGAATAGAGGTGGTCGAAGGGGTACCTCAAGTCAACTTCAGGGAGGTTTGAATAATGGTTAGGGAGATTCCTTTCAAGGATTTGAAAAAAATATAGACACCAGGCAAGATCCTCCAAATCAAGAAAGAGGAAGGGTGTAATGCCCTGCTAGGGAACCCAGGAGAACTTAACCTAGACATGCAACTAAATTTGTAGAGCATTTTTTTTTAAAGTTAACAATCAATAACATCAAAGTTTTACAATGCGGAAGCAAAGCATAGAAATTAAAAAATAACATAGGTTACAACTCTAAAGGGTTCCTTGACGTAGATCACAAAAGAATTAAATTAATTAATGTAGATAAGATAATATTATGAATCCTAAGAATACAACTGACTAATAAATGCAACATCATATAAAGGACAACATAAATACAATTGGTACCATATGGTAACCATAATAATCAACATCCACTGCACATGTCGCAAGGTATGTAATACAATAACTGAAAAGAAGTACAACATGATAACTCTAAATATCTGATACACTGATACAAGATCACAAAAAGAAAGAAGAAGCAGAAGAAGAAGAAGAAGAAGATCACATCTCCACCAAAGAAGAACAAGAAGAATCAACTGCCACAGGGATCATCCAGTACTGGTACATGAACTTCAAAATCTCAAATGGTAAAAGAATCACTACCACTCGACCTTGTGAACCTAAATGGTCGACTGCCACTGTGTTGAGGAGATAACATCAGATCCCACTCAGATAACAAACAACAACAACCAAGGAAGAGGTCTTGAAAGCTTCTAACTCAAAGGTACAAAAAATTACAACAAGGTATAACATACTCTACCAGAGGCAACCAATACACGTAGGAAACCTAAGATGCATATAGGAAGTGTCATCACACAAGCCAACTCTAAAGTTATCCTGGTAGTCTATTCAAACCCCGGTGCCCTAGTGACTCTATGTGGTTTTAGTAACCTCTCGTGTAGACAAGGTACTACCTATGCCATATCTAGTCCACAAAGGTGGCAAGCATCTTCTCACTCCCATCCTAGTCAAACTCAATCGGGAACTTAGGCATGGGCGAGGCACATAACATCTTATTAGGTTCATTTTAAACTCTCAATGTTTATTAATTATCACTTATTTAAGTTACTTGTAATAGGATCTCCTGGTAGCCACTTCTGAACTCTGGCACCAATTACAAGCCACTTCCTATTATACACTCTGATAACCTACCCTAGGGTTTCACAAGATCAATAAGAACTCTGATTTAACACAACTCATGAATCTCAATAACTAGATCCAACATGCAAGACCCAAAAAATCCAGAATCAAACCCACCTAGGGTTGGAATAGCTCATATAACCTAATAGAGCATGCAAAGAAAACAAAAGAGACAATCCAAATGCCCAATAAACTTGCCTTTGGATTAAGTCCCAAAAAGTCAACTACAACCCCTAATAATCGATCCAAGATAAGTTGACCAAGGGCATCCAAAGTCTTCACGATAAACCATGTATGCTAAAGATTGCATCAATTATACACAAGAATATACAAACCAAATTGACAAAAGATTTGATTTCAAACTAATACTTTAACCAGATATAATCAATCAAAAGCATTATGAAATTCATCTAGCTTCTCCAAATACATCCAATAATTAAATAATCTGATTGAAACCAAAATTTATCAAATTAAATTTATAATCAAATAGAGATAATACATTTACAATCCAATTGTAAAATAATTAAAGTACGAACTAAGAACCATAATTATTAAGCCAATAATTTTTTTTTTAACAATACAAAGAATTAAAAATAAAAATTAGAATAAACTAATTTCTTTTAATATATGCATAAATACATAAATCAAATATTAAAATAACTAATTTTAATAAAAGAATTAATATTTAATAGTAAATAAAATTAACAAAATTTACCAAAGGATTTAATTTTAATAATAAATAAATTTAAAACAAAATACAAATATCAAAAAGGGAGATTGATTTTTATAATAAAATTAAAATAAAAATTAACTTTGCACCTTTTTTTGTGTGACAATACCCTATAGGTACTGCCGCATGACAACCCTCTGTAGGACTGTCGTGTGACAGTACCCTTGGGTACTACCGCATGGTAGCCCTTGGGCACCGTGAGCGACCATTTTGAGGGGAGTTAATAGCCCCTCCAAACCATTTAAATTTTGCTTTATACATTATTATTTTTTTTATAAATTATTTTTTTCAAATTTTCAATTTAATATATATATTTTATCAAATATTTAATATAATATCAATCCCTCCTTTAATTTAATAATACAAAGACAAACTAGTATTATATATATATATATATACATATATATATATATACATATATATACATATATATATATATATATATATACATATATATATATATATATATACATATATATATATATATATATATACATATATATATATATATATATACATATATATATATATATATATACATATATATATATATATATACATATATATGTATATATAAATATATATATGTATTATATATATATATATATATTTATATATATGTATTATATATATATATTTATATATATATATATAATACATATATATATATATATATATATGTATTATATATATATATTTATGTATTATATATATATATATATATATATATTAAACACAATAAAAACATATAAATATATATTTAAATATCTACCACAAATACAAATATTCCCTGAACATGAATACTAACTCTGCTAGTTTCTCAACAAAGATCAAAACCCTAATCCATCTGGGTTTTCAAACAATCTTTCTATAGAGTTTGAAAATCCTTCATAACTCTCACATCGAATAGGCAAAAATATTTAAATTGAATTGCAATAAACATTCAAAACTTCTCAAGCATTCAATTCTAGTAGGCACAAAGAAGACACACTCTACTTTCCTACAGAGATCCAAAAAGAAATAACCATAACAAAAATCAAAACCTACCTCAAATCAATTATACAGATTCGACGATGTCCAGAATGAAGAAACATAGTCCAATTTTTTCAAAGAGCTCTCTCCAAATCTGTCTCCAAATTTCTCCTCCCAAAACTGTGTAATCCCATAATGGCTAAAACTCTCAATACATAAAGGAATCTCCTTTCACATGCGAGAGTTCAAACTCAACTCCAAGAGAGCTTTGCATGAAAACAAACTTTAGTTTATAGTTCAATTTCAGTTGAACTAGAGTCTCCTCTCCACTTTAACTTAAATTATTAATTCAATTTCATTCAATTATGAATGTACAACTTAATGTATTTAATCAATTAAAAATTAGAACAATTAGTTTGACATAATTAACACATGCTAAATTAACCCTTAATTTAATAAATACATTTTAATTGAGCAAAGGTTAATTTTCATGATTAAATATTTCTAAGGTGAAGTTATTTAATTAATTCTCATTAATTAATTATTTCAACCACACTCAATAATTATATACAATTAATTTATTGCTTCCACTATACAATAAAAATAATAATTAAGCTAAATAAATACATCTATTTAATTATGAATTAAATAATATTCCACAGCTAAAAATAAAATGCTTTAAAAATAGAAATCACACCAAACACCACAAATCAAAGAATCAAAAAGACCTAAGGACCCACATCCATATTCAAGACATAGGTATAAACTCTTGCTAATTGGATGAGTTTAGAAGGGTGGAAACATAGAATCTTGTCCCCTACTTTAGGACAATAATTGGCATAGGTTAGGATTCAAAATTGAATATTATCTCCCCTCTTTTACCATTGAGAAAAGTGATAGGGTATGCCCATCCTGACAATTCAGGGAAGTCGATACCTGGTACCTACAAACATGCATAAGAGACAAGCATGTGCATATATGTATAAAGATATAACAAACAATGGTGGGGATCAGCCGATCATGTAGATCTCACAAGCAAGTAACTACAACTCCATCCCTTAACCACATCAAGCACACCAAATAGAAGTATTAAATAAACACATCAACCATACACATGCAAGTATGGGGTCAGTAAGATCATACACATCAATGATTTCCTAACATATAACCTATCATCCTAAAGTAATCATACCATTTATAAAATTAGACTAGGGGCGGGGTACTACATCCACCCCCCCTAGGATTAGGATTACTCTTGAAAGCCTACAAACAGATAGGGTATGCATCCCTCAAACACAAAGCATTTACTAAAAACAAAATATAACATCTAAAATCGAATCATAAGGTAGGAGTATGATATGCAGTCATTAAGGACAATATAATATCTAATTTAGGAGCAAGCTGAAAATATCACATTGATCAATCATTCATCTACAATTCAAAATAGATCTAAACCTTTATTCATTCATCATCATAGAAAACATCTAGGATCGATTGCATAAAGAACACATTCATATCTTTATCAAATAGTAAGTTGAGAAGTTCATGAAAATCTATCTAGTTAATGCAACACTTATGCAAATATAAAGGACACACAATGATTCCAATTCACACAACAACCATAGTACCATCTCCATGATGTCCTCTCTTATACATACTATCAAGAGTTCATGATGAACATGATAGAAATAACACTTATCACAGAATAGGGCCAACAATAACAAACATTCAGAGTAGCCACCACAAAACTCAAAAAGGTAAAACCCAAGTGGGGGAATCACAAGTCCAACATTAAATTATAAGGGATCCTTAGTTTCAAAAATAAATTAAGTGTGACTAGCATCACAAAATAGATAAAGAAAAAAGAGAGTTAGGTGACTAATCCAATCACAAGAAAGTTCAAAATTTTCAATGCTAGCCCATACACAACATGAAAAATTCATCAATCAACTAAAAATAAATCATCAATCATAAAACCTCAACATAACAAGGTGACTAGTGGTAGCCACACTCAAGGGAGTAATCTCTTCATGACATCCAAAGGTACTTCACCCTAGATGCATTAGAGAAGGTAACCATGCACAATAAACATAAAAGAGTCATATGTCTATGTTTGGTTTTCAAGTTTAAATAGTTTAGACATCTAATGGCACACAACTTCCTAGAGTTCCAACTGTAGAACTCGGTGCTCTGATACCAAGTGTAATGCCCTGCCAGGGAACCTAGGAGAACTTAACCTAGACATGCAACTAAGTTTGTAGAGCATTTTTTTTTTTAAGTTAACAATCAATAACATCAAATTTTTATAATGCGGAAGCAAAGCATGGCAATAAACAACTAACATAGGTTACAACTCTCAAGGGTTCCTTGACATAGATCATGAAAGAATTAAATTAATTAATGTAGATAAGATAATATTATGAATCCCAAGAATACAACTAAAGAATAAATGCAACATCATATAAAGGACAACATAAATACAATTGGTACCATATGGTAACCATAATAATCAGCATCCACTGCACATGTCATAGGGTATGTAATACAATAACTGAAAAGAAGTACAACATGATAACTCTAAATATCTAATACACTAATACAAGATTAGAAAAAGGAAGAAGAAGAAGAAGATCACATCTCCACCAAAGAAGAACAAAAAGAATCAACTACCACGGAGATCATCCAGCATAGGTACATGAATGTCAGAATCTCAAATGGTAAAAGAATCACTACCACCCAACCTTGTAAACCTAAACCGTCCACTCCCACCATGCTGAGGAGATAACATCAGATCCCACTCAGATAACAAACAACAACAAAAACCAAGGAAGAGGTCCTAAAAGCTTCTAACTCAAAGGTAGAAAAAAGTACAAGGTATAACATACTCTACCGGAGGAAACCAATACACGTAGGAAACCTAAGATGCATATAGGAAGTGTCATCACACAAGCCAACTCTAAAGTTATCCTGGTAGTCTCTTCAGACTCCAGTTCCCTAGTGATTCTATGTGGTTTTAGTAACCTCTCGTGTAGACAAGGTACTACCTATGCCATATCCAGTCCACAAAGGTGGCAAGCATCTTCTCACTCCCATCCTAGTCAAACTCAATTAGGAACTCAGGCATGGGCGAGGCACATAACATCTTATTAGGTTCATTTTAAACTCTCAATGTTTATTATTATCACTTATTTAAGTTACTTGTAATAGGATCTCTTGGTAGCCATTTTCGGGCTCTAGCAACAATTACAAGCCACTTCCTGTTATACACTCAGATGACCTACCCTAGGGTTTCACAAGATCAATAAGAACTCTGAGTTAACACAACTCATGAATCTCAATAACTAGATCCAACATGCAAGACCCATATACTCCAGAATCAAACACACCTAGGGTTGGACTAGCTCATATAACCTAACAGAGCATGCAAAGCAAACAAAAGAGACAATCCAAATGCTCGATAAAATCACCTCTAGATTAAGTCCCCAAAAGTCAACTACAACCCCTAATAATCGATCCAAGATAAGTTGACCAAGGGGCATCCAAAGTCTTCACGATAAACCATGTATGCTAAAGATTGCATCACTTATACACAAAAATATACAAACCAAATTGACAAAAGATCTTATTTCAACGTAATACTTTAACCAGATATAATCCATCAAAAGCATTACAAAATTCATCTAGCTTCTCCAAATACATCCAATAATTAAATAATCTGATTGAAACCAAAATTTATCAAATTAAATTTATAATCAAATAGAGATAATACATTTACAATCCAGTTGTAAAATAATTAAAGTATGAACTAAGAACCATAATTATTAAGCCAATAATATTTTTTTTTAACAATACAAAGAATTAAAAATAAAAATTAGAATAAACTAATTTCCTTTAATATCTGCATAAATACATAAATCAACTATTAAAATAACTAATTTAATAAAATAATTAATATTTAATAGTAAATAAAATTAACAAAATTTACCAAAGGATTTAATTTTAATAATAAATAAATTTAAAACAAAATACAAATATCAAAAAGGGAGATTGATTTTTATAATAAAATTAAAATTAAAATTAACTTTGCACCTTTTTCTGTGCGACAGTACCCTACAGGTACTGGCGCACAACAGCCCTCTACAGGACTGTCATGCGACAGTAGCCTTGGGTATTGCCACACGATGGCCCTTGGGCACCGTGAATGACCGTTTGGGGAGGAGTTAATAGCTCCAAACTATTTAAATTTTGCTTT
>BSBK01012783.1:0-65000 GCA_027943335.1 Chamaecyparis obtusa
TTCTTTCTATTTCCTATAGCTATTCATATTGTTTATTTTGTGACTATTGTAGCTACACTTTATGCATATGGTAACATAATTATTTTCTGATTGTTGCACTTATGTTGAGAACCTGTAGTTTCTCTATTACTCTCCTTTATCATTGATATAGATGCTAATATTGTTGTGACTACCTTGAAACTATTTTTCTTGTATTTGTTCTTCATTTCCTTGATATAATGTGTTTTGGCATGTCTAATCCATATCTTTTATCATAATGGTCAATGTGCTCCTTTTGTTGTAACTATATTTTCTCTATTGTACTTTTTATCAGATCTATTTCATGTGATATATACTTAGCTTTATTTGTTCAGTTGATGCTGCCCTCTTAATGTCTTTGGCATTGTGATTGTTTCTTGAATTTCCCCTAGCACAAAATAACTAGACTCTTCTTATGACATAATGATAAAAATCATTGCAAAAACATTTTTTAAGCATCTAATCAATCTTATTTTCAAACTACATACTTATACCTGCTACATTCATGATAATCATTGGGTTTCTCATTTCATGCTTAGTTCATAGTTATTGCATCATTGAATGTCATTGATTGCATGTGTTGACTTCCATGGTGATTTTCTTATCAAGTTGTTGTAGCTGAATCTTAATCCCACCTATGATTACTTTTGCATTTATATCTCATTCTTCATTAGAGCTGCTCCTTTTTGAAATCATGATATTGCATCTCACTGAAGTTGTAAACTATTATTTGAAACCATCAATGTTACAATGTACTCTCCCTGATATATTTATTAATACAATGTCATTTTAATGATAATGATATCATTATAGGTGTATGGGTGGTCCCACAATAGTGAGTCCCACTTTTTGGCCAACTTTGACACAAAGTTCAACATTATGAGAAAAAACTTCACTTTTGAGCATCTGTTGCCGTAAAACTATTAGGAATTTGAAGATGATGTAAACTAGAGTCTTTTAGAATTTTCTTTATAGTTTCTATATATATATATATATATATATATATATATATATATATATATATATATATATATATATATATATATATATATATATATATATATATATATATATATATATATATATATATATTTTAAAAATCATATAAATTCATTTTTCCTTCTCCTAATTCTAAAAGTGGTTTGCGTGAAAAAACTATGTTTTTAAGGAGTTATTGTCACTTGGATCAGTATAAGTTTTTTTTTAAATATGATAATGATGTAATTCTTTCGAGATTATATTTTTAACTTAAATATATAAAGGATGCAATTGGTTTTATTCATTTTGGATCAATATTTCATAGTTTATTAAGTTTTAAAGTGACAATAACTGTAATTTAGACATAAGGTCACTTGGATCGCTCTAACTTGATCTGTGTATATCAAAATTTATTTTTTCTTTTTTTCATAGAAAGGTAACACAAATAGACTTTTCCTACATATTTTTTATAAAAAAAATTTATCATTTACTATTTTTCCCAAAGTCTTGAAGAGACAGGTTGTTGAATGACCAAACAACCTATATTTAGTTAAAGTAACATTTAAAAGTGATAATGAATGCAATATATATTAAAATTATATTCATTAGAAATATTATTCTGAATAGCATCGTTTGACATCGTCTATTTGAAAAAATCATCTTGTTTAGTCCTTGTTTAAGGCCCCGAAAGACCATTTTTATGAAGTTTTGTTGTTTTTTGAGGGCAAAATTTTAGTTTTGGGGTCTTCGTGCGAAGACCCCCTTCGCACGAAGACACTTGAGGGGCTTCATGTGAAGACCCTTCACACGAAGCCTCTCAAGTGAAAATCCTAGCAAAAAGACATCTGCCAAAAAAATTTCATGGGTACTTCGCACGAAGTATATACTTTGAGCAAAGTCGGCTAGTAAAATTATTTTGTAAATAAAATTTAGAATGGTATAAAAGTAAAACATTTTGTTTCTATTTTATATCGAATTGCAATTAATAAATTTGCATTTTCTATTATTGAAGGCATTTTTTGGAGGATTGATATTTCTATTTTTCCGAAGGCATAATTTTGGAGAGGAAAAATATTAGATTAAAGTATTTTTTGAAGAAGAAAATTTTTCTTGACAATCTTGTGGAAGACATTTTTTTGAGCTCGAAGAAATGGGGAACAAGAAGGGTAGACAAAGTAAAACTTCTAGAAAAATGTCACCTAGTACTAAACAAAGAAATCATGAAGCTGCATTGACATATTATCATAAAACTAAAGAAGCTGAAAGACAAGCTGAAGTAGGAGGGTCAAGTCAAGTCGAAGAATTGCACATTGAAGAAGGGTCAGGATTATTCCCTATGAAAGCTCAAAAAATTGATGTTGGAGAAGGGTCAACATCACATGCTCCTACTGGTATAGATGAACTTTTAAATTTATCTCAAATTGTAAAGAAAAATATTAATTATAGAAACTTAGATCATTTACTTACAATGGATGTGGACAATTTGAGATCACTTGCTAATTTTCAATCCTTAAGTCTTGCTAAGAAGAGATCAATGAATATGATAGCAAGAGAAATATTGGGTAAATTTGATAATTTTGAAACACTTGAACAAGCTCAATTACTTTCACTTATACTTATAAACAAAAAGTTGGAAGGGGCATTAAAATTATTGGGTATAGACACATCATCAAAGAAGAGAAAAGTTGTTGACATGAAAACTAATATGATTGAAAATCTTAAGAAAGGTTTGAACTAGTTAGGGAAGTGATCTCGAACTATAGATAAGTCCATTACAAGAAAAGTTATGTTGACATCCATTGTAGGTAACACTATGGGATGGAAAAGATAGATATATTCAGTTTCATCTCAGTTTGGTTTTAATAGGAAAAAAATATCATGATATGTTAATAAGAGAATAGTTTTGCATGATAGCACCTTGGAAGGAAATTGGGAAATCATGTGTAGAGCTCCTCATTTTGATAGGATTGATGAAGGAACAAAAAATTTGGTCACACCATTTTGGAATGATAATACATGTCCTTCATCAAACACTAGAGATGTTATCAAACATAGAATTTCAGCTAAACAATATGAATATCATACAAAACATTGGTTGGACACAACACAATATGAAATGTATGTGTCATTTTGTAGTTCAAATCCTAATATAAAGATTGGGAAAACATTTTTTGAAAGATTGAAGCCATATTATATCAGGAAAAACAAAGTGTTTGAAACTTGTTGTTGTTGTTATCATATTGAATATGATCTCCACTATCAGGTTTTTTGAAAGTTTGTAGAAGACAATTATGGTTTTGAAAAGGCTCCTCCTACTAGATGAAGTGAGTTCATCTCATCTATTTTATGTGACAAAAGAGATGATGTAGCTGGACAAATAAATTGCATAAAAGGAATATGCCAAGCATGTGCCGATTTGTCTCTTTTTCCTTTGAAAAATGAAAATATTGATGTAACAAAGATGGTAAATTGCAAGAGTTACAAATATGTAAGGAATGAAACAAAATTTGGGAAAGAATCCAAAAGGTTAGAATATGTTGAAGAGGAGATAAATGTTGGAGTATTTATGGAAAAATTTTAAAAATTGATTCAACCCTACATTCATCATGCTTTTTTTGCAAAGTGGCAAGCAAAACAATTTCAAACACTAAGAGACAATTTCCCACTTGGAACTATTGTATTAGTTGTTGATTTTGCAAAAAATTATTCTTTTGTTCATCAAAAGGCAATTTGGTCAAAATACTATTTTTCAGAGAAAATTACTATTATGGTACATGTGTGTTATTGACACGCACAATTAGATTTGGATGGTATTTAGAGCACATTTGAAGCATAGGTCATCAAGAAGGAATATCATTTTTATATAAGTGATGATAGAGAGCATGACATTCATTATGTGGAACACTGCTTCAAGATGTTTTTTTCAAATTTGAAAGAAAGAGGTATGAAAATTGATAAACATTATGTTTGGTCAGATGGATGTGTTGCACAATTAAAATCATCAAGACCATTTTATGAACTATGTAGATATCATTGTAATGAAAACATACCACATGTCTAGAGTTTCTTTGAGAGTGGACATGGAAAAGGTGAACATGATGGTGCCAGAGCTTGCATCAAACGTGCTATACGAAAGTATCAAATGAATTATAAGGGAGTGCATATAAAAAATGCACATCATGTGGTTGAATGGTGCAAGACATATTTTGCATCAAATGAGAATGACATGTCATCAGGATTGACTTAGGCGGTGCCATATAGAAAATTTTGGGAGATAAAAGGTATGCACACATTTTTAAATTATTTGAAAGTGTTTAAAATTTTTATGATATTTTTTATTTAAATTATATTTATATAGAATGTATTATATATTCATTTGTTCAAGTGTGGATAGAAAAATTATGCATGGTTGCAATAGGATAGAAAAGATGCGATCTTTGCATTTAGTTATGAGTACGAATTATCGCAATTGGATGTTGAACACTGGGGACTACTCATGCTTTTGTTGTCATTGCATTGCTGACAATTATGAGGAATGTATCAATCAAGATCATGGATATTTAGGTGCATGGAATCTAGTGCCACTAGTTGTCACTGATATATTTGATAGAGATGAAGATGAAAACTTCGATGATGTTCCTTTAATTTCTACTGATTATGATCATATCTTGGGATCGGTCAAAATTGGCAAGTATATATATTTCACATTATATGGTACATTAGGTTGCATGTGTAGATAGATAGATAGATCTATAGATTGAACTAAGTATTTATTTTAAGATCTCACACATGTATATATAAATTTACTATGTAGGAGATGTCTTTGCAGTGATTGCTAAGCGTGGAAATGTAGAAGGAGTTGGTTATTATTTATTGTGTTGTACTATAGAGAGGATGAAGTTACTTGAACCTAAAGAAAGTGATGGAATGTTGTTCCCCATAGGTTTTTATATGGTTTACATCAATATATCAAACTCAATTTGTAAATTTTAAATTTCAACCTTTTAACAAATTCCAAATTGAGTTTGTTTAAATTTATATATTGTTAAAAATTTTGACCTGCAGGTTCAGTTGTTTTAGAGGGAACATATTTCAAGAAAATCAAAGTAATTCAACATGGTATTCACTTTGTTGATTACGAACCAGACAATAAGGTGTTTCAATATAGTCACATAGTAGTTGCCACATCCATTTGTCTTCATACAGTTAAATCTCAATGTGGACATCATAAATGGAGACTAGATAGTGAGGATCATGAGAGAATATTACATGTTATCCATGAGAGATCTGAACCACTTGAGTTGGTCTAAAAAGTATAATATGTATACTTATTTCTTGTGTTAGGACCTACTTGATATCTATGGATTAAATTTCATTATACTTTGTTTATATATTTAAACATATGATGGACTATAATTTGTTGATATATGATGAACCTATTTGATGGTTCAATGGTTTTAATATATAGAATTTTATATGTATACTTTGATTATTCAATGATTTTTATAGATTTCATATTAGTTAAAGATTTTATGTATGCTTTGATAAAATTAGTTATATTACTTATGACATGTGTTAGTTCTAGAATTAGTTAGAATAGTTATTATCCATTAGTTACATGTATTAACTGGTTATCTTTTATGATATTAATTCTAGATCCCCTTAAGACACTAAAAATGATAAATTAGTTATATTACTTATGAAATGTGTTAGTTCTAGAATTAGTTAGAATAGTTATTATTCACTAGTTACATGTATTAATTAGTTTTCTTTTATGATATTAATTCTAGATCACCTTAAGACCTCCCCTTAAGACACTAAAAAATGATGAAATTAGTTATATTACTTATGACATGTGTTAGTTCTATAATTAGTTAGAATAGTTATTATTCACTAACTTTACATGTATTAACTAGTTTTCTTTTATGATATTAATTCTAGATCACCTTAAGACCTCCCCTAAAGACACTAAAAAATGATGAAATTAGTTATATTACTTATGGCATGTGTTATTAAAGACTTAGTTAGAATAGTTATTATTCATTAGTTACATGTATTAACTAGTTTTCTTTTATGATATTAATTCTAGATCCCCTTAAGACCTCCCCTTAAGACACTAAAGAATGATAAAAATAGTTATATTACTTATCATATCTAAACAAATCATATCATCTAATCAAATAAAACCATGTAATCAAATCATCTAATCAAATTATATCATCAAATAAAATCATCTATTCAAATTATATATCATCAAATAAAATCATCTATTCAAATCAAATAAAATCATATCTTCTAATCAAATAAAACCATCTAATCAAATCATATATCATCAAATAAAATCATCTAATCAAATATACATCTCTAATAAAATATATGTCTCTAATCAAATATATGTCTCGAAACATATGTCTCTAATAAAATATGTCTCAAATCAAATATAAGTACATCTAATCAAATATATATGTTTCTAATCAAATATATGTCTCGAATCATAAATTGAGTCTCAAATAAAAGATATGCTCAACATGTCCTAAACTAGGGATTCGTCTATGCGCATGTGAATAGAGAGACCCTCTGAGCGACTGCCACAAGCATCCTCTAGTTGTGAGACAACAACTAATCCCTACGAATATAAATGCATGTATATATGATAATAATCTAAAATAATTAAAATATTATAAATGCATGTTTAAACTTACATATTTTTAAAACTTACCTGACCACTACTAGGTGTCACATCTACTGAATCGCTCCTATGAAAAGCATCATTTGATTGTAAAGCAGTGACTGATCCCTACAAATTTAGTGTACAAAAGTTGGTTATATATATGTGCATAGTATATATATTATGTAAAGTACTTGAAATATATAAATACATGTGTACATATGCATGCATAAACATACATATATCTAAAAATTACCTGACCACTAGTAGGTGTCACATCATGTGGAAGATGCTTTGAGCCCACACTAGAGGTAACATGCTCTGCTAACTATGCCTAAAAAATATTATACATTAAACAAACATCAATACACATGTCTACAATTAATTGTTCACTCAAACTCCTAATCAAAAAGAAAAGAAAATTTTATATGTACCTAGGTCTCAGGAGTAGGAGGATCATCAGCACACTGCACCATCGTATCATCAACTGAAACTACATCACCCACACCACCTAAGGTCCCGAACCTCTGTAGTAATGAGGAGTGTAGGGGTGACACTAGCTGGGAGGGGAGTAATGTAGAACCTAAACCATCTGGATGCAATAACATATTCATAAATGACCTGTCATGGGTCCCAACATCCACCTGACCCAACCCACGCAACTTCTCATCAAAAGTGTCTAGGCCCTCAGTGGTGATGCGTACATCTCTAATCTGTATACCTGGCTCTATAGTTGTAGAGTGATCTGTGGGTGCACGGTCCTCTGCACTATGATGTACCTGACTAGTAGATGGTGTGTCTTGTCTCAATGGAATTACAAGACCTCATACAAGTGCAATGAAATCCCTAACTGAATGTATTAGGATCGTGTGTGTGTCAACAATATGAGAATAGGCATATAGGAGATCCTCCAAAAAGTAAAGGGCCATATCTAAAGTACTTTGATGACCTAAAAGTGCTCATGTCTCTCAAGGTACAGGAAGACCTGTAGCTCTATATGTCTCCTCACTCACACCTGTAGTAGTACTAGACGAAGCCTCAGAAGATGATTTGGCTCTACTCAGTCTAGTCAAAATGTATCTGCCCACTAAATTTGAAGTGATGGATGTGGGTACAGAAGCAATCTATCCTATACTATCCACAACTCCCCTCTAAGAAGCAATGATGACTCTATCTACAGTAGCAACCATCGCCGGTGCCACTACCGGAGTCCTCTCCCCAACTAGCTGTCTATGAGGCTGCACAACTTGATCAGCCCTACAATACTGATTGCGGTCTGCAACCCTACCTCACCCCTAACCATAATATGATGGGATATCTAAATAGTTGACCTTGAGTCCCAAATGGAACTCAGCATACAACTATTGTGCAAAATATAATGGACTCTGGTCGTTATTTGGATAATGGTTGTGTGCTACAAGATGTCGAGGGTAAATCATACATGCAATCTAAGGTATCACACATCGTCTGACATGATATGCCCTCACCACTATCTTCCCCTCATAATGTGGGAAAACCTCTTGTTTGATGGTTTCCTTTGGGATGAGGCTCTGAACTGTCGCCAAGGAAACATTGCCTGAGGCCTCCTCCCTCAACTCTCAAAAAATGGTCTCAACTACCTGAGGCATGAAGCAGGAGTGAGACCTCAATCTACCAGTAATAGTCTCCAAACTACTCAATATAGTAGCACATGTATCTCTATATATACCATCCCCTGCAGACCTACAGATAGACTCTCTAAGTTGAGCTATCTCTGTATCAGTAATATGAAAAATAGTATGCATATCAGGAGTCTGAGGTGCACCCTAAGCGGCCTCTAGATATATAACATGTGAAAGCTAAGTGTTAATAATTAAGTACTTGATTACATGTTATAACTGCATGTAAAATGGAAACAAATATCTAAATATATAAAATTATAGGTCTTATTAGGTCACATAAGTGGTCTTATTAGGTCTTAAGGGTCCTAAGATGTACTAATTAGGTCTTAAGGGGTTGTGGGTAACATAAGATGTCCTAAGGTATAGATAAGACATCAATGGGTCATAGGACATCCTAGTATGTATTAATAAAACCTAACATGTACATCAATGGGTCATAGGACTAATTTTAATATTTACTAAAAATGTGTGTACATAAGGGGTCGTGGGTAACATAAGTGGTCCTAGAGTGTCTTAAGGAGTCATCGGTAACATAAGATGTCATAAGCTATAGATAAAGGTCCTAGAGTATCTTAAGGGGTTGTGGGTAACATAATATTAATGTGTCGTAGATGTGATAAATGGTCTAAGTGGTCCTAGGACATCCTAAAATTCTTTAATGGGTCTTGGGGGTCCTAAGGTTTCATATTTGTTTTAAGATTTCATAAGGGATCTAGATAAGATTTCATAAGCTAGAGTGTCTTAAGGGGTCATGGGTAACATAAGATGTCATAAGCTATAGATAAGGGTCCTAGAGTGTCTTAAGGGGTCGTGGGTAACATAAGAGGTCCTAAGGTATAGATAAGAGTCATGGAGTGTCTTAAGGGGTCATGGGTAACATAAAAGGTCCTAAGGGGTCCTAGGTTACATTAGTGGATCCTCGTATCTATTAATTGAATCTAAGATACATAAATGTGCCATAGGACAACCTAAGATATGTTAATGGGTCTTTAGGATCTGAATAGGTCATATATTTCTTAAAACATCGTAAGGGATGTATAATGGTCCAATAATATTAATGGGTCATAGATGTGATAAGTAGTTAAAGTGGTCCTATGACATCCTAAGATTCTTTAATGGGTCTTGGGGGTCCTAAGGTTTCATATTTGTTTTAAGATTTCATAAGGGATCTAGATAAGAGTCCTAGAATGTTAATGAGTCGTAGGTGCAATAAGTGGTCCTAGAGTGTCTTAAGGGGTCGTGGGTAACATAAGAGGTCCTAAGGTATAGATAAGGGTCCTAGAGTGTCTTAAGGGGTCGTATGTAACATAAGAGGTCTTAAGGGATCCAAATAAGAATCCTATAATGTTAATGGGTCATAGGTGCAATATAAGTGGTCCTAGATTGTCTTAAGGGGTCATGGGTAACAATGAGTCCTAGATGTGTCTTAAGATAATGTAAGGGATGGATAAGGGTCAGGTAGAGTGTCTTAAGTGGTCAGGGGTAACATAAGAGGTCCTAAGGGATCCTACATTTCATTAGTGGATCCTTGTATGATATTAATTGAATCGAAGATACATAAATGTATCCTAAGACAACCTAAGATATGTTAATGGGTCTTGATGATCTGAATGGGTCATATGTCTTAAAATTTTATAAGGGATGTATAATGGTCCAACAATGTTAATGGGTCATAGATGTGATAAGTGGTCTAAGGGATCTTAGGTTACATTAATTGATACTAGTATGTCTTAAGGGTTCTTGTGGGCAATGATGGGTTCACATATGTATTAACAAAAGCTAAGATAGATGAATATGTCCTAGGACATTTTAAGTTATAATAATGGGTCGTATGGGTCCTAAGGGGTCCTATGTGTCAAGTAAGATGTCATAAGTGATACTCAATGGTCCTAGAATGTTTTAAGGGGTTGTAGGCCTCATAATAGGTCCTAAGAGATCATAGGTTACATTAATTCATCCTAGAATGTCTCAAGGAGCCTTGAGGGAAACAATGAGTCCTTGTATGTATTAATGGAACCTAACATGTACATCAATGGGTCACAGGACGTCCTAATATGTATTATAAGATCTTGAGATTCCTAAGGGATCTTAAGTGTCTTAATATGTTGTAAGAGAGGAATAAGGGTCCTAGAAACTTATTGTACTACAATTTTTTAATGTTTTCTAACATACTACTAGATCATTTTCAAAAATTTAACTATAATTTTCTAAGATTTTTACAAACTAAAAATTATTTAAAACAAAAAAATAACTTTAATATTTACTAAAAATGCGTGTACATGTGAGAGAGAGAGAGATTCCTAATATTTACAACTTTAAACTTAAAATTTAACATTTTCTAACATTTCTAACTTTAAACTTAAAATTTAACATTTTCTAACTTTAATCTTAATGTTTTCTAACATTTTCTAAGATTATACTACGGTTTCTAATGTTTTGTAAATATTTTCTAACAGGTGCTAACAAACTACTATGATTTCCTAACATTTTCTAACATATTCTAGCATTTATACTATGATTTTTAATATATCTATCATTTTCTAATATTTAATTATGATTTTCTAACATTCTACTATTAATTTCTAACATATTAGATAATATTTAACTACAAATTTCTAACATTTCTACAAATAAAAAATTATTTAAAACAAATAACTAGCTAAAATAAATACAAAACATATTATTTACAATAAAAAATGAGAAAAATGCATGTACTTGATACTACTAGGAAATTGAAGACGTCGACGAAGCTCGGGAGGTGTTGGCGTGCTGGCATGATGAGGTACTTTGCTCCAAGGCGTCAAGTCCAAAAATAGTGTCAGTGAAAATGATATTGAAAAACATAAAATGCCAGAAATTTATAAAAAATCTGGTCCAGAGGGGCTTCATGCGAAGCCCCTCTTCACATGAAGACCCCTACGAGGGGGTCTTCGCATGAAGCCCCTTGTTTGGGGTACTTCATGCAAAGTGGGTCCACCACTTCACACGAAGTATTTACTTCGTACGAAGACCCCAATTTTTATTTTCCCCAACTTCACGATTTTGTTCATCCCTAACAGTGGACATAGCTTCATGGGATCAACCGTATAGTGATTGCTATGTTATGATGTGACATTTTTGATGTGGCATTATATAATTGATCATTCCTGCCCTATTTATCTACTTCTTATAGCTATATCTCTTGCTTCATTGTTATAAGTATCATAGATGCCCCTTCAAAACAATCACTATAGTTCATGGAACTTAAATATACACTAATTATATTTTTGCATGTTGTGGTGAACCCACAATAGTGGGTAACAATTTTTCAGAGGAAGCAATTCCTCCCAAAAACCATGAAAGGGCGGATTTAGTTGGGTACTTTCAATAGAAATTACCCAAGACTGTCAATCGCAAGTAACTTACTTTCAATTGAAAGTAAATTAGTTAACAATTTAGTGGGGTTTAGACCCCACCGAAACTATAGAAAGTCATTTATAACTTTCTATAGAAAGCCAAGAATTTCTATCAAAAGTTACTTGGTAAATGGCTTAACCCACATTAAACCATTCAAGTACTTTTGATAGAAAGTACTTTCTATCGAAACTAAATAGTTTCAATCGAAAGACCCTAAGTAAGGGAAGTTTGTAGAGTTTTACAAAATTTTGAACATTTCATGGCTTCGGGGCTCAATTACAAAGTCAAATGGAAGAATAAGGAGACGTACTTTTGCATAGCTCAAGTACTTCAAACAAGATTTCTAATGATTATAGATTTTTAAAAAAATTAGTTTATTATGTATATGTTTTTGACATTAATTGAATGTAGAGCTTTTATCAAATATAAACCTCTGAGTTTGACGTTCAATGAAAAATAGTAGAAAAGATTTTAAAAAATTTGAAAAATAACAGTGCCCTCCATCTTCGAGTCTACTTTCTATTAAAAAAAATTGAAATTAGATAAATACATGACAAGTTATATGCTATGTAGTCAAGATATGTCAAAATTATGGTTTAGTCAACTTCAAACATTAATAAAATATGTAATAATCATGATAATGTTATCAAACCAATTGCATGCCCTCCGTATGGATGTTGCAAAACTAAATTCAAAATAAACACATTGATATCTATTTTAGAAAAAAAAATTCTCTATGGAAATAATGTAACTCTTTGAAAATGATGTTTTTAGCAACATACCAGTTTTCGTGGGAGAAAGAAAAAACAATTAAAATAAATTCAATATATATATATATATATATAGAATCTAGACAGAAAATCCTAAAAGAATCCAATTTAATTCATCTTCCTATTTCAAACAGTTTAACAACAATTTGCATCTAAATCTAAAAGTTTTTTCCAAAATGTAGAGTTCAGTGTCCATTCAAGAAAAAAAGTGTAACCCACTATTGTCAGTTCACCTGTTTATTTGTTCTTTGTATATTGGCAACATAGTGTCATTCATTAGATTGCAAATGTATTGAGTGAAATGAAGATGGGAAGAAATATAGAATATTATTATTTTGTGTGTAAATTTCTCTTATCTAGATATCAGTTTGTTCTTCTAACTTGCTGAGTCTTCTTTAAGAAAAATGCAACGCAATGGAATACAAATCATAGAGAAACCCCTTCTAGTGTTATTGTGTAACCATTATGAAGAAAATGCTAATAAATCACTCGAACTTGACTATGTTATTCACATTGGCATCATTTGGATGTGTTTCTTCCTAAAAATTATTTGACTTAAAATCATGTTCTATGTTTCTCCAAGCTTTGTCAATGTGTTTTGAATAATGAAGGTTGTTACATTATTTTTACTTATTTTATCAGTTTGTGGTCTAATGCTATGAGTCTTTTTATGTATGGAATCTTTATTTATATTATATTTCTTGATTTAGGTACAAATTTTTTTCTTAATCTTTGAAAGAGTATATGATACAGGCATGTAGGGGATCATCAACAAGTGTGAATAAGGAGGTTGATAAAATTTTGGTATAAAATCATACTCTCACAAATTTTTCTCAACATGCAGACAAGGAACACTTTCCTCTTGGGATCAAACCTATTTCTATGATAGGTAATGTGCATGCATGTTTTTTTATCATATATCAAATGGAATAGATTCTAATGGTTTTATGTTACTCAAAAAATGCATTTTTAAAAAAAAATCCTCTATTTATTAATTGATTGATAAATTTATAAAAGCATTGTTGATAATCTACCAAATTGAAGCCTTTTGTAATAGGTGGCGAGTATGATCATGATCACAAGATGGATGAGCTGAAGCAGTTATATAGAGATTACCTTAATGAAGTATTATCTATTGTCCATATTGAGGATGAAAAGGTAAATTAATATGTAAACCTTGAGTGTGCTTATCACTAAGAAGCCACTAACATTGGGTGTTGAGTGTCTAAAGTTATTTTGTCATGTTATCTATATTTATGGTAATTTTATTTATCTTTAATGAGTAAATAGATAAACTACAATTTTCTTATTTGATATTCTCTTAATGGTTATACAATATAGGCTACATTGCTACCTTTTTCTTTATAGACCATGTCTTGGGTGTCTTGTTTTTTGTTTTGTAGATTTTTCTTAAAATTGAAAGCTTGGATATCTTTGTTGTGTGAATCTATTTTTTTTAAATGTAACATAGTAGAACTAATCTTGGGGCCTTGGTATACATTCTTCTATTATTTTGAGAGGTTGAAACTTAACACTATACATTCATTTTAATTTAGGATTGCTTGGAATGGGAATGGACAGTCAAGTAAGTAAGAAATAAATGCATATGAAAAATACTGATGCTTCCAATCCATATTTTGTGCAAAGAAACTCTACATCTTAGTCACAATTAGTGGAGGTGAAAAAACAAAATAGGTTAATTCAATCCATAGTGTTGATGCCATATTAAAGGAGTAATATAATTGATGAATTGCAAGGCTATCCACAATGTTCATGGGGATGACATTGGGAATTCAACCCAATAGAATCACTGCAAACATAGAAGAGATGCCAATCTTCACCCTAAACAATGCCATGAGATCACAGGTTTTTCACCCAAATACCATTGTTTGAATCTAAGATTAGGCCAGAGTTGGTTTTGAAGACCTTTTGTAACCTCAATTCTATGAATAGTGCCTAGAAAGGGCATTTGTAGACCTTCATTAGTAAGAATAATACATGTGTTCTTTTTATCATAGGCAAGTGTGAGTGAGGACAATGAGGACATAAACTAATGAAGGGTGCTCCCCTTAATACCACAAACACATAACAGAAATAGAGAAACAACAACAATATGCAAGAACAGAAAATTGGCTTCTTATTATCTCCACAAATGTAGAATTACAAACTTTCAGAATTACAATATGCAAAGCCACATGGGCATTCCCTTACAATATTCTGTAGGACAAAGCCTCGAATCAATACCCAGATCTACTACCCAGAACTATTCTGAACTGCCTAAGACAATAATACAGCCTTCCTTATGTAGGCAATTTTCCACCGCCTGGGAAGGTTCCAGAATTTTAGCCAATAAGGCCGACCAAACTTAGAATTATTTTTATTTTACATTTCATTACATCATAGTCGGCTCAAAATAAATTTTGAAACCCGAACAGAAATTTTGAAGAAAAAAATCATTTTTCGCCATTTCAGGTGACCCAACTTCCGAAGGCCATAAGTCATCACCAGTTGACCCGATTGACTATTGTAACCCCATTTCGGAAAGGGCGCGAGGAGCTCTACAACGCTTGAATCAAGCAAGCTTCATTCAGCCCAAAATTCGACCTCATCCGGGGCCTCTAAAGCCTTCAAAACTGAGTTCAAAGTTTCTGTACCCTGCTGCCAATACCGAAAATCTTCAATATCTTCCAATATACACTTGATCTGGCAATGAAACTTTACTGGCAGACTTATATGACCAAAATGAACCTCCAAGAAAGAAATCAGATCATTCTGAGCACATACGAAAATTACCAAAAATAGTAACTTTCCATAAATAGCAGCTCTGCACAAGATAGCCCTTATTGAATTAAAAAAAAAATAGAAATGTTTTTGGGTGATGCAAGATTGCTCTTACACCCAGGATACTCCTGCATCAGACACTCGGGGTAATTTGAGAAGTGACCCTGTCACGACTCAGGTGTGTAGAGGAAAACCAAGACGGCTAACCTCCTCCTTTGTCAACCATGATGAATCTTCAATAGGTCGTCCTTTCCATTTGACCAAATATTCTTCATATGTCATGTTCCTTGTGCTTCTGCCAACACGACTATCCAGTATATCTTCGATCTCCTTAGTGTCTGAACTAGTTGCTGGAATACTCCACTGTGCTGCTGTGATCTCATCTTCAACACCTCCTTCATGATACTCTGTCAAATCTGAAATGTTAAACACTGGTGAAATATTTAGCTCAGTAGGCAATTCTACCTCATATGTGTTTCCTGAATCATGCTTCTTTAGTATCTTACATGGTCCAAACTTCTTCATTTTCAGCTTGTTATATGTACCAACTGGAAACCGCTCCTTCCGCAAATGAACCATGACTTCATCTCCAACCTGAAATTCCTTATGCCTCCTTGTCTCATCTGCCTTAGCCTTATACTGTGCGTTCATCTTGGTAATATGCTTCCTCACCTCCCCATGGATGTTCTTCAAGTGTTCTGCAAAATCCTCAGCTTCAGCACTACTTATTTCTCCTTTATCTATCTTCCTTAATTCAGATGCATTTCTTGGACTACTTCCATATACAATCTGGAATGGTGATTTACCAGTGCTCCTATTGACAGAATTATTGTATGCAAATTCCGCCTGTGGTAAAATCAAATCCCATCCTGTTGGCTTATCTCCAACCAAACATCTCAGCAAATTTCCCAAACTTCTATTCACTACCTCTGTCTGTCCATCAGTCTGTGGATGATGTGATGAACTGAACTTCAAATCTGTCTTCAGCTTCTTCCACAATGTACGCCAGAAATATCCAACAAACTTCACGTCCCGATCTGAAACTATGGTCATTGGCAAACCATGTAGTCTCACTACCTCTCTGAAAAACAATTCTGCTACATGAACAGCATCAGTAGTCTTCTTGCAGGGAATGAAATGTGCCATCTTTGAAAATCTATCAACCACCACAAAAATTGAATCATGTCCCCACTGAGTCCTCGGTAAACCAAGAACAAAGTCCATACTGATATCCTCCCAAGGCTTCTCTGGTATAGGTAATGGCTGATACAACCCTGTATTCTGCTTCACTCCTTTCGCCATCTGACATACTCTGCAACTCTGTACAAACTTCTTCACATCTTGCTGCAATTGTGGCCAATAATAATTCTCACCCACCAAAGCAAGGGTTTTATCACGACCAAAATGTCCAGCCAATCCTCCACTATGCTTCTCCTTGACGAGATTCTCCCTCATAGAACTTCGTGGAATGCACAACTGACTCCCTCTGAATAGCATATCATCCTGGATGATGAAATCCAACCATTTCATCCTGTCTAGAGTAACAGGTTCTTTACAAGCTTTCCAAGCTTCACCAAAATCAGGATCCTCTGGATACAAATTCTTGAGTTCCTTGAACCCAACCACTTCAATCTGCATTTCTGTCAGCAATAGTTGCCTTCTGCTAAGAGCATCTGCAACCCTATTAGACTTTCCACTCCTGTGTTTCAAAACAAATGTATAACTCTACAAAAATTCAACCCATTTCAAATGCCTTTGATTCAACTTTCCTTGACTATTCAAATATTGCAAAGCTTGATGATCAGTATACAAAACAAACTCCTTAGGAAGCAGATAATGTCTCCACTTCTTTAATGCCTGAACTATAGCATAAAATTCCTGATCATAAACAGAATATTTCCTCTTGGCATCATTTAACTTCTCACTGAAATAAGCAACAGGTTTACCTTCTTGGCTCATAACAGCTCCTATTGTAGTACCACTAGCATCACAATCTACTTGAAACACCTTATTAAAATCTGGAAGTGCTAAAACAGGTTGTTCTGTAACTTTTTGTTTCAACAATTGAAAACTCTTTTCTGCTCCTTTAGTCCACTTAAACTCTTTTCTATCCCCTCTCATTGTTTCAGTCAAGGGTCCACAAATACTGCTAAAATTTCTGATAAACTTTCTGTAAAAGCTAGCTAGACCATGAAAAGATCTTACCTCAGTAGCATTCCTTGGAGTAGGCCATTCAAGGATAGCCTGTACCTTCTCTGGGTCCATTTTTAAACCTTCTCCTGAAACTACAAACCCCAAATACACCAACTCTTTCTTCACAAAACTGCACTTCTTCAAATTAATCAACAATTTCTCTTCTCTCAACTTCTCAAATACCATACGAATATGCATCATATGCTCATCCAATGTCTTACTAAAGATCAAAATATCATCTAAGTAAACAATGGCAAACTTACCCAGAAATTCTTTCAGAACCTCGTTCATGAGCCGCATGAAAGTGCTCGGTGCATTGGTTAGCCCAAAAGGCATGACTAACCACTCATACAGTCCTTCCTTTGTCTTGAAGGCAGTCTTCCATTCATCTCCTTCTCTGATCCGAATCTGATGATATCCACTCTTCAGATCTATCTTTGAGAAATACACAGCTCCACTCAAACAGTCCATAATATCATCCATTCGTGGTAATGGAAACCTGTACTTGATTGTGATCTTGTTTATTGCCCTAGAATCTGTACACATCCTCCATTCTCCATTCTTCTTTGGTGCTAATACTGCTGGTACAACACAGGGACTCAGACTCTCTCGAATCAATCCTTTCTGTAACAACTCATGTACTTGTCTGTTCAACTCCTCACTTTCTGCAGGTGTCATTCTGTGTGCTGCCTTATTCGGAAAACTCGCTCCTGGGATCAAGTCCATCTGATGACTGATCTTCCTGACTGGTGGTAATCCATCAGGCATGTTATTGGATACAATATCCTGAAACTCATTCAACAAATCTGCAACTTCTACAGGAACATCTTCTACTTCCTCTTTACCAGCTTTTGGAATTAAAGCAAAACATACATGCTCATGCCTCATACCATCTAGGAATTTCCTTCCATCAAAAAATGTTATTCTTGCATTACCACATACCTTTTCTTCGGTCTCCTTCAATGGCTTTAGCTTATGTCGCACTCCATCCTTTGTCAGGGAATAGGTATTCGCACGACCATCATGTACAGCACATCTGTCAAACTGCCACGGTCTACCCAATAACATATGACATGCATCCATAGAGATGATATCACATAGTACCTCATCTTGGTACCCGCCGATCTTGAACTTCACTAGGCATTGTTCATTGACCATGACCTTGTGGTCATCCTGTACCCAGGCAATCTGATATGGATGTGGGTGTTTCTGTCTCTTGAGTTTCAACTTTGTCACCATCTCTTCTGACACCAAATTGTCAGTGCTTCCACTATCGATAATCACATCACAACATTTACCTTCACACTTGCACTTGGTGCGAAACAAGCTCCTCCTTTGCTCAAGTTCATTCTCACCACTCAACAGGACTCTTCTGTTAATCAACGTTTCTCCTCTTTCAGCATCTTCAGAATTTGATGATCTGGCATCTTCATCTACATGTGCAACTCTGGCCTGGCCTTCATTTCTCCTGTCTGTTCTTCCTTGGCGCTGAGGACATTCAAATGCCCTATGACCTTCTTCTCCGCAGTGAAAACATGTTCCACGGAAGCCTCCTCTTCCAGATCCTTGTCCTCTTCCTCTTCCTCTTTGATCTCTATTATTCTGATCCTGGAAGCGATTGGAATTATTTCCGCGCTGATTCTGACTGCTACTAGCCTCATCCTTCTTTTTCGGATCTTCATTTCGGCCACCATATGACCGTCCACCAGATCGTCCACCGTGACCTCTTCCGTTTTGTCTGCTCTCAAACTTCTTGTTCAGCTTTTCCTCTACTTTTAGGGCAAACTGATATGCCTCTTCAATACTGTTCATTCGAACCAGATTCAGCTCCTCCTGAATGCTTGGCCTTAACCCATTAAGGTATCGGGCAACTTTCTCCTTATCAGCTTCTGCATGGCCTGTTCTGATGAGAAGTAGGTAGAACTCCTCTGTATACTCCTGAACAGATCGTCCTGCTTGCTTCAAACTCTGCATTTTCTTCAGTAGGTCAAGCTCATAATCAACAGGAATGAACTGTCGCTTCAATTTATCCACCATCCGATCCCATCTTGTGATTTTATCTTTCCCTCTTCTATTTCGCTCTAATTGAATTTCTTGCCACCAGATCTTCGCATGACCTTTCAATCTGGCCTTTGCAAATTTGACCCTATCAGGATCTTCAACATCTTCATACTCAAAATATTCCTCACATTCATTGATCCAGTCGATCAATTCCTCTGGGTTAAGATTTCCAGAAAATGTAGGAACCTCAATCTTAGGTCTTTTCCCAATCTTGGAAATCGCCCGAAAAAGTCTTTCTTCCTCCTGGTTCACAATTTCAACTTCTCCTTCTTGATATTCTTCTTCGGCTTCATCCCCGCTTTCGTCTCTGACATTAAGATTCATTCCTCTGCGAATCTCTTCTTGCAATGCTCGCACTTGTCTCTGCAGCTCTCTAACCTCAGGTGTTACAACACCAGCTCTTCCGCCACGTTCCCTTCGTGGAGGCATTTTCGCGATGCGCGCTGAAACCCTAGCCACGGTCCTGGTGCAAACTGCCTCACAGTCGGCGATCTGTTTACACACTCAAGAACTCCTGCTCTGATACCACTTGATGAAGGGTGCTCCCCTTAATACCACAAACACATAACAGAAATAGAGATACAACAACAATATGCAAGAATAGAAAATTGGCTTCTTATTATCTCCACAAATGTGGAATTACAAACTTTCAGAATTACAATATGCAAAGCCACATGGGCATTCCCTTACAATATTCTGTAGGACAAAGCCTCGAATCAATACCCAGATCTACTACCCAGAACTATTCTGAACTGCCTAAGACAATAATACAGCCTTCCTTATGTAGGCAATTTTCCACCGCCTGGGAAGGTTCCAGAATTTTAGCCAATAAGGCCGACCAAACTTAGAATTATTTTTATTTTACATTTCATTACATCATAGTCGGCTCAAAATAAATTTTGAAACCCGAACAGAAATTTTGAAGAAAAAAATCATTTTTCGCCATTTCAGGTGACCCAACTTCCGAAGACCATAAGTCATCACCAGTTGACCCGATTGACTATTGTAACCCCATTTCAGAAAGGGCGCGAGGAGCTCTACAACGCTTGAATTAAGCAAGCTTCATTCAGCCCAAAATTCGACCTCATCCGGGGCCTCTAAAGCCTTCAAAACTGAGTTCAAAGTTTCCGTACCCTGCTGCCAATACCGAAAATCTTCAATATCTTCCAATATACACTTGATCTGGCAATGAAACTTTACTGGTAGACTTATATGACCAAAATGAACCTCCAAGAAAGAAATCAGATCATTCTGAGCACATACGAAAATTACCAAAAATAGTAACTTTCCATAAATAGCAGCTCTGCACAAGATAGCCCTTATTGAATTCAAAAAAAAATAGAAATGTTTTTGGGTGATGCAAGATTGCTCTTACACCCAGGATGCTCCTGCATCATAAACTAGAAATCATCTAGCCACAAGACTAAAACCTTCTCACTATGAAATTTCATGTTGGAAAGAAAGGTTTCATCAACCACATTACTTGCAGGCTTGTGTGAAAATCACCTACCTATGCAAAGATATTGATGTAAACTCAAACTCCAGATCAAGAATTATAAACTTTAGGCTATTTATGTTTGTATTTGTATATAAACTCTAGGATTTTATCTTATTTTGTGATGCTTTGTTGTTTTAAAGATGTATTTTTTATCTAGTCATGTTTTCATCCTTTTCTTTCCTATCTTGGCTTGCAATATGTTACAAATTTATTTTTGATCCTATATATTCCTATACCTATTTTGGTAGTTTTGGTCTTTGATATTTTCTTGTAATTATTTGTAACTGTATATTGTGACATTGATTGCGCTTCCACTAATGTACTTAAGAAGACAAATATGGAAACTCAAGATCATTTTCCATAATAGGAACACACTCACATGGTTTATGTGCGGAGATGATTATATTTACAATGGATTAACACAACCTAGATTCTTAAGTAAAACTTATAATGCATAAACACAGTGCAAATTCATAGGGACAATAGGATATAAATGATAAATTTTAAAAATAAAATAGAGAGAAATTACACATCAAAGTTTTATATTATCATCAAGTTTGGATAAATATGTCGAGTGCTCTTATCTTTGAAATTTATGTGGCTTAGATAATACAGTATCTTGGAAATTTATGGTGTTGAAAATTATGTGAAGAGAATCACTTCAAGACACTTATAATTAATGTAAAATCTAGTGTCAAAAATTATGTGAATAGAAACACTTAAATACACCATTTATGTGAATGTTATAATAGTTGCAACTTACTTATATAAGTATTTGAATGATGAATTAATTGCTCAAATCTATTGCTTTTTGGCTTCAACCAAATTGCATGATTCTAATAGAGAGAGAAAACTATTTAATAATCAATTTATTACTAGGCAGCTTTTACAAATGATATAGCCTCCACAAAATTAACTTCCTAACATCCATTAAACATTTGATTAATTCTGAAAATGAACCAATCTATCTATTTGTCACACTAATTAACAAGAATATATGATTTAACAAATCTAAATAAGGTAGACTAGATTCCCATTTCTATATATATTTTTCATAAAATTTTATCTTCCAAAAGATAAACTAAGTTATTACTCATTAATCTCTCTTAAATTGGGTTTCAAACTTTTATTTATCATCATTATTTATTTTTTATCAATATACAGTTATTTGGTCGACATTTTGCAGGATTAGAAATACTGACCTTCCTATGCAATCAGTTTGTTAGACAAGAACTAGGTGACAATGAGAAGTTTGTGGAAGTGGCATGCACTTTTCTTAAAGCTGAAATTCCAATATTTGATAAGGTCAACATATCACTCCTATTTTGTTATTCTCATGGTTATTTTGTTTTTCATTGTTGTGAATTCATCTATAATATAAGAAATAATCTTGTCATTTAGTACTTATATTGTCTTTTGTGATATAGGTTGAGGTCAATGGTGATAATACATTTCCTATCCATAAGTTCTTGAAATAAAGCTTGTAGTGGCATAACATTCACATCAATAGTACCCATCTCTAAAAAATGCTCAGATGTTTATTTCATATAACCTTAAGGAATTTTTAATTTGAGACATTGTAGGTTCAACATTTCTTGGTTTTACTAAGTGGAAATAACACACTGTCATCATTTCTAGTTTTTAGCTCTTGAAGAAAATATTATGAATTACCAATACTTGGATCCTTAGATTATAATGATCACTCACATCTGGTATCCAAGATATAATACTGCTTAAGGAAGGATTTACAAAACATTCATGTTAAGCTTGTTCAAGATCTGGAAAAGAAGTTCAGTGGAAAGTTTAAAATCTTAAGAAGTCCTCTATTTTTTCTTTTTCAAATATTTTTCTTCTTTCTTGTTATATTATAGTAATAATGTGGATACCTAATCCTTTCTAAAAGATAGGATATTGTTATGATTTCCATAAGGGGAATATTGAGGCTACCAAAGAAAGGCTTAGCTATAGCTCGACCCCGTAATCGGATCATTGACTACTATCCATGAGGCCACCTTGGAAGGTGTTGTCTATCCTACAAAGGTTGTTGGGGAGTGAGTTAGGTACCATGTTGGTGGCTCCAAGATAATGAAGTTAAGATTATTGGTAATAAAGAAAATCATAAATCTAAACCTTTGGACCTATTCTAAGATATATCTATGCATCTTATTTGACTATGGAATTTCCCATTTTTCAGGTCTATCTGGATCCAAGGAGTGTAATAGCATATAATACAAGCTAGAAACCTTTAGTGGAGTATACAAAAAATTCTGTGGGAAGGATGTGGTTTTTGAGTACCCTTTATCAGAGGCTAGTTAAATTATTTATGTTGAACTTATGTTTTTTATTAGGGTATGCATTAGAATATTATTTTTTTTGGTATGATGAATTTTTCTTATCATCCTATTCTCTTTAGATGAATTAAAAAAATTCTCTGAAGTGAGCCTTTCTATACACTTAAATGAATTTGAGAAGCATTTGCCACTTATATTTATAGCTTTTCTTTATATGGTGAATGTTTAATATAAGTTAAATCTTGGGAATCTGGTCAAGAAGTCCACTTTTACTAAAAACTCTTTCAGGCTTGTGTTGATCATTCTCCTAGTTAAGGCACTTGTTGACAAGGATACAATTTTCAATTGCTTATGTTTTTGCTATGTTTGGACTTATTTTTGTAAATTTGAAATGTATAATGCATTTATTATTTGTTTTGAATTGAGACTAATAGTAACTAATAGTATGAAAACAAGGTCCTTTTGGTAGATGGTAAGTTGACAGTCCATTAATGACTATGGTTTAATTTTTATGGTTGTTCTTATCCTTTAAAGACTAAATTTGATATAATGAATGAAGTGCCATTGGTTTAATTTAAATACAATAAATACATTCTTCTCCTTGTGAATGGTTCATTTGTGATGAGAAAAGAAAACAAGCCATTCACATTATTTTAAAACTATATGGTTTCATCATAATTTCGACAAACCTAATCCGACAATTTTTCTTAAACTACAAGTTTTGTTGGAATTTCGACGAAACCCATCCGAAAAACAAAAAAAACATCTGACGTAGTTGTTGTACAAGTGATGATAATTTTTTCGTCAACTAAAAGTTTGGTCTACATCATCAGAATATCGACAAACTTGTTCTTTTTCATCGTAATTTTGATGAATTTTTCATCGATTGTTTGATGAATATTAGTTCCAATGATCGTGTCGCTGTCTGAGGATAATCTGTCGACACTCCGATGAATTTAGGTTCATCACTTTTTTGATGAAATTTGTGAAGGTGTTTCGTCAAAACTTCAACTAAGTTTTGTCGATATTTCAGAAAACATTCATCAAAAAGTGGTGCCAAATACAGTAGTGGAAATATATACAACATGTAATTGAAAAAAGTACTCCAAAGGCTCCCAATTTGATAGCAAGCTCGGAGCGCTCTTAAAATATTTCATGGAGAATACAGCATACGCTGGCTTTGATGCTTATTTTTATGGGCATGAGACACACAACCAGCTGTCGAGGCTTTTCTAATGCAGAGGAGATTTGTCTGTTGCTGACTGCAGGGTCTGATCAGCAAAGGCGGTGAAGGTCGTTCACCTTGGGGTTCTCTACTGTTATTTCTTCGAATGTAACCATCCATGGCATGGAGATGTGTTGGTGAGATATGTCCAGGAAAGATTGTGTGGCTTGCTTGTCCAAGGGATATGAAAAACTCTTAAGTCATTGTAGTGAAAAAGTGGGTGCTCAGGTTTTCACGGGCAACTAGAATTTGTGTCATGAAATCTTTCCCTTCGTAGAGAACTATTAGACTCTATACTTCTTATTCAAATTGTACTTTTTAATTTAGGTGATTCACCATACAAAAATTGGTAGGCATACCCGCCGAATAATTTAATTATAATAACTATACCACAAGTAGATTGGGATGAATTGGGATGAAGTGTTGTAAGACTACTATGAATTTAAAGATTGTAAGAATTTAATCATATTCGTGAATATTAGATTGAATTTGGTTATACAATAGATTATTTTAAATATAGAAATTTTTAACTACCGTAATGAAATCTATGGTTGTTGACTGGTACTAAATTTGGGGCCTCCGTATTTTATATATCCAACTTTTCTTTTGTGTGAAAATCATATTCTTTGCATAATAGATGGCCAGTTCTAAATTTGGTTTACAATTATGTTTTAATGATCAGTATTTAGTGTTTGGAAATAGAATTTTTTTTATGATCTGGATTGTTTTCTCATATTTCATCCAACATGCTTTATATGAGTTTTGATCCAAGAATCAATGATTTATGGCTTAGAGAAGTTGTAAATGACAATGATAAAAAGGTATTTTTTAAAAATAATTATTAAAGAAATTTTTTTAATAAATAATAATGAATGTCCAATTTAAGTATTAAATAGATGTTGAGATCTTATGATAAGTTTTTATTAGTAGTAGAAAGCAAATCTATGACAAGATTTTGATAAACTACCGAAAATTAATTATGTTTAAATTTAGTAGTAGAAAGCTAAATCTTATTTTTCTATTTTTAAGAATTACATTGTGAGGAACAATATTTTGTTTAGTTGTCTATTAGCTCTGATTACATTAGATATAAACTGTAGTCATAACAAAGATATCATCAAATCTAATTTTAATCAAACATAAACTAAGAAGGAGACTAAATTTATATTATTTTAAAAATATACAAAGCAACATAATATCAAACTTTCTAAAACAAATAATTAGAACTATTTTTAAAAAAATAACACATAATTTAATTTTTATAAAATATCAAACAATGGAAAAGAATAATTTAATTAAAAATTTGAAATTTGAACAATGATGAAAAACAAAATAAAACTAGAAGAGCCATATTCATGGCATAGCCTCACACATATCAAATGAATTATTATTTCCTTACCCAATCCTTATTGGTTTAGAAAATAAAAATGAAGTATATTTTCAAAGCCAAAGTCAAGTTGATCTAAATGAAAAAGAATAATCATATTTTCATTTTATAATGCATCAAAAAGTGGGTTTTCAAATTTCCTATCCATTCACTAATGGGTGTAAAGTAGGAGATGAAGGGTTTTGTGTTTTATTTTATGAATGTGTGGAGTAAGATTTGAGATTTGAACAAGGAAGAACAAAATAAAACTAGTAGAGCCAAATTGTATGGCATAGCCTCATACATATCAAATAAATTAGTATTTCCTTACCCACTCCATATTGGTTTAGAAAATAAAAATGAAGTATATTTCAAAGCCAAAGTCCAGTTGATCTACATGAAAAAGAACAATCATATTTCTTTTGTATAATGCATCAACAAGAAATTTTTCCATTCACTAATGGGTGTAAAGTGGGAGATGAAGGTTTTGGCATTTTATTTTATGAAATGTGTGGAATTTTTTTATTGAAAAAATGCTAGAAAATGATACATTAAATAGATTGTTCAAAGACTATCAAGGAGAATACAAAAAAAGACTATAATCAACTTATAATTATCAACCATTACAAAAATGTCTTGGTCAGTTAATGAAATTAAAAATAGTATGAATGACATTAGAACAATTAGTAGGCCAAGAATGAAGTTGCAAGAAAAATAACCAGCTTATAATCATAACAAAAATATCATGAACACTATATATGTGGGCTTTAAGAAACTAGCAAATGCTTTATTTTGTTTACAACTTTATATGAAAACCATTTTCATTCCGCAAGATAAGATGAACAACATCAAGACTATAAGAAGGAATGGTTCTCTTTTCTATCTACAATGTAATGTGAATGGAGTGTTAAGTTGGAAGAGGTATTGCTTCAATTGAAATATGTTATTTAATTTATTTTTTAAGAGTCGCCCTATGTCACTTAATCTTTTCTATTAAATATAAATAAAACTATAGCAAGAGAGTATCACATATGAGTTTTAGTTTTGTGACTACATCATATCAAAATAGAGCCCTAAAAACGGGGGTCTATAGTTATGATGCTTTGCATTTGATTTAGGTTGTATAATATTCTTAATATTTCTCACATCTTTATAATATTTTCTTTCTTTATATTTGTTTGATGGAGGAAGTGGAATTTGAAAATTGTGAAGGTTAATAACTTTCAATTTAATAACAGCATGTGAAATGCAATAGGATTAATTTGAGGAATGCACATTTATTTAATGATTGTACTTATAATTGAAGAATGTAAAAATATTTTAGTCAATATGAAACATCGTATTTCCTTGCGTCCCTCTACAATTTAGTTAGTAATTTTACAACTACAAAATATTTATTATTTTTTATAATAATAAGTTTATTTTGAGAGAAGCCACTATGAACAAGAATGTATGTGTGCATAGATATACAAAATTTTAATGGTTGCATAATAATATTAAGATATTTAATGAGGAAAAGATCATTTATGGAAAAAATCAAAATGTAGAAATTGAAATTTTTAATTGTAAGAGTACAATTTCAAAGTCAATTTAACATGAGCGTTTTACAAAAAAAATGGTATAACAACTTTTTCCACTATGACAAGTGGAAATAATATTATGGAAAGTATTTTTTATTTAATCAGCAAGGAGAGGGCTCTGATCCTATTATACCAACAACAACATTAAGAAACAACACAAGAACCCCTAATTTGGGAGATTATAGCTGAAAGCAAAACAAACCCCACCAACTAAAATCAATAAAAAATAGAGATATTATCCATGTCTAAGATCATCCTAACACTACTACCCATAGTATTATCAAAAAAGTAACAAACACTATAAAGTTTCTATAATAGTGCATTTTTTTGACATAAGACCAAAACCATTAGAGTCCTTGCTCTTAAAATGTATGTTGTCCATGAAACAAAAACAATGCTAAGAATTGCCCCCCCAAAAAATAACTATCTAAAATACACATAATTAACAAAAACTATAACAGAGCCAAGAAAAGAAAAACTAATGGTTACTTTCTTTCTTATCATTGAATTTTGAAATAATATCCCAGTTCTTTGAGAGATATTTCAGATCAATTTTCCTATCTTTTGTGACCTTGTCCTTCTCTTCCTCCTTACTCTAGTGTTCATTCTTCCTTCTCTTTATAATCTTCTTCATTTTTCTCTTGCTCTTGACCATGCCATATAGACAACCTTTTTTCATGAAACCATCAAAAACTCTGCAAAGAGAAGTAATAGCATTACTAAATTGCTCCTTGGTTATGGAACATGAAGGAGAAAAGTCTTCGAGAGCACTAAATCTCTTGTGGAGGTCATCTAATCTGATCCTAGATTTCAGAAGGCATGTCTTTATCAATACACATGCCTTCCACATAACCTTTAGACGACCTTTTCATGCAACCATCAATAACTCTACAAAGATAAGTAGTAGTAGTACAAAACTACTCCTTGGTTATGGAAGATCAAGGAGCAGAGTCTTTGAGAGAACTAACTTTCTTGTGGAGGTCATCGATCTAATCCTAGATTTTGGAAGGCATGTCTTTATCAGTACCAAAGAAATGCCAAAGAAGATGGGGAAAACTCACACAAATTGAACACTCTAAGAACCACCTAGATCATCATCATCATCTGAATCCTCCCCCTCTAAATCATTGGAAATCAAAAAGCTTTGTCAATCTAGAAACAAGAAGATACAATCCAAATGACCCAACACAAATAAAAACACCACTAGAACAGGTCTCACATAGGAAAGGGAAAATGACAAAACCAAATAGAGACAAAGGCCTGATAGATAGGAAAGAAATAGAAAAGGGATAGACATTAAAAATGAAACCATACAAAAACCAATACCAAAGTTGTCGGAGAAGAGGGGGAAAGCCTACACCACCCAAACATTCTGAGAAACATTTGAGCTATTTTCTTCATCTGAATCCTCCTTTGCATCGCTGGAAATTGGAAATTGTTAATCAATATTCAGAAAATGATTAATCTAGATAAATGAATGAAAACTCATAAACAAGAAATTAGAAGTATATTTTGTTAATTGTTGTGGTCTCAATAGTTGGATAAACTTTTACATAAAATATGAATGCAAAGAGATACATGTAAATTATTTGAGAAAACATCTCATGGCCATAGGGTTAGCCAAATAAATTTGCATGAGTAAAATAATTCATAGGAAATGATTGTCTCTTTTCTAAAAAATAGAAATTAGATGTTTCTTTCTAGGGATGTTGAAAGTGTTGTATTATATTTTATCAAAGTTGGGGATTGTAAAAATTTATGTTAGGAGGGAAGTAAAATATTTAAGAAAATGTAATTTCACTTTATTAATTTGAAGACAAAGGAAGGAATCAAAATATTTTCTTGGCATATTGCATATGTACTTGTGCAATTGAGTATGAAGGTTCCATATGGTGCTAATTGTTGGATTTGTATTTCATCAAAAATTTCATCTTCTATATCCTTTTTATATTTTTATACATTGTAATGATTTATCTTTACCTCTCTTGAGCTAGCTAGTCTAGCATTTAATCCTATAAATTAATTCTACAATTATGTATAAGATCTATGTAAAAGTTTATAATAAGTGATTTTTTATTATTTAAAGATATTTTTAATAATGAAATTATAAATGCATGTGTTTTTTGGATTAGATTGTGTGTGTTTTTAGCATCAACGTTTCGGATCACACTCCATGATCCATCATCAGGAAAAGAGAGTGTAAGAATTGTAAGAACAAAGGATGTAGACCAGCCAATCTCAAGGGATATAAGAGGAGAAAATGGCACAAAAAACTATGCAGAGAAGTAAAATGAAAACAACAATAAAATAAGGCCTAAAAGGAGAGCAAGAGAAAATAATAAAAGCTCCAAGATAGGTGATGTATAATTAAAGTGAAGGATGATAATTATTATAAGAGTAAATTTTACAAGATATAAAAAAAAAAGGGTGAAGCTATATATGTATACCTATATTTAATATTTTTTTATTTTTCTAATATTCTATTATTTATTATTGAATAATTGTAAAATAAGATATATATATATATATATATTCCTTTTCTATTAAAGAAAAAAGAAAAACAAAACTGAAATCATCCATACAAGAGAAAATTCAGAATTTTGATCCACAGATTGATTATATAATAAACATATAATTTTTTTATGTTCATTTTGTATATTTATGATCACTTTATATAATATATGCAATCCGCAGAATATGTGATCTTGGACAACATCCACAAGTTTTGAAATAAAATAAATCAGAAAACAGTGCGGCAGAATGGGTCTTATACTCATCTGGATGGATTGAATTATTGAATCCTGTGCTGCGTGGACGATTTCAGCTTTTGAAAGTTTAAGCTTTCACTTTTTTATATTCCCATGGCATTTATTTTTGAGCTTGGGAAAGAAAACGTCGACGGGGTACTTGCGGCCTGCCAATAATAAAATATATGTAACAAGTTTGAATTGTGCCTTCGAAGCTTCTGCAAATTTAAAATATATGTAACGCGGAAGACAGTTATTGCCCGGTCATACTCCCTCGCTTTCCATCTATTTATAAGCTGAATCGCTCCTTGTGTTAAACCACATCTTCTTATCTTCTGTAATAATCTACCGAAATGGATTTTTCAGCGACTGCATCAAAAAGAATGCCACTATATCTAGCGGCTTTTCTTCTGTTCTCTGCTGTAATGGTTGAGTCGTCGGACGACGGGGGCGAGATCTATGCATTCTGTAATGTGGCGAAGTACTCCAACGGCTCCCAGTTTGATAGTAACCTGCAGGAGCTCATAAAATCTCTGACAGAGAATGTAGCCTACACAGGCTTTGGCGCTTCCGTTTATGGGCAGGAGGGGCCGAACCAGCTATCTGGGCGCCTCCAGTGTAGAGGAGATTTGTCTCCTGCCGACTGCCAGGCTTGCTCAGCGGAGGTAGTGAAGGTCGTCCACCGTGACTGCCCAAACGCCATTGGCGCCCGTGTTCAGCTGGACCATTGCTTCCTTCGCTACGAGAATTATAGCTTTCTCTCAGAGTTAGACACTAACCTCTGGTACGACCTCGTCAACGTCAATGAGAATATGGACACCCACTTTAATGCTGCCGTTAGCGATCTTTTGGCAGATCTGTCGAGCAGGGTTCCCGCCAGTCCTATCAAGTTCGCCTCGGGGTCGTCTGTTGTTTCTTCGAATGTGACCATCTATGGAATGGAGATGTGCTGGCGAGACATGTCCACGAAAGACTGTGCGGCCTGCCTGTCCAAGGGATATGAACAGCTCTTCAGCTTGTCTAGCCAAAGAGTGGGTGCTCAGGTTTTCATGGGCAGCTGTACTCTGGGCTATGAAATCTATCCCTTCGCTCACCACTATTAGACTCTATAATTGTCAAATTATTTGTTTTTTCTTGTTGAGGTGATTCACCAGACAAATAATGGCAGGCATAGTCGCCAAAAAACATCGTTATAATAACTATACCGCAAGTAGATAGTTGCAAGGCCTTAATAAAATCTATGTTGCAATTCTTTACAGATGAATTGAGCTGAAGCGTGGTAAGACTATTTTGAATTAAAGATTACAAGTGTTTAATCATATTGGTGAACTGTAGTATAAGTTTGGTTATATAATAGATTATTTTATGTAATTTTTAACTATCGTAATGATAAACTATCGTTGTGGATTGACACTAAATTTAAGATCTCCATATTTTATATATCCAACTTTTCTTCTGTGTGTAGCAATCATATTGTCTTATTGCATAATGGATGGCCAGTTCTAAATTTGGTTTATTATTCAGTGTTTGGAAATGGAAAAGTTTTGGTAATTTGGCTTGTTCTCTTATCTTTGTTCCAACATTGCTTGGATAGGATTTGAGTCAATAATCAAGGATTTGATGATTCAAAACATGTGCAAACAATATGGATAAGAAAGGTAATTATTTTTTAAATTAAGAAAGGTAATTGTTTTTTTAAATTAGGGATTAGGCAAAATTTTAATAAATCATTACAAATGTCTAATTTAAATTTCTAAGTTTGTTTAGTGAAAATTGAGCATATGAATTGTTTTTGTAAACTATCTAAAATTAATAATGTTTGTAAATAGTGAAAAGTTAAATCTTCATTTTTCAATTTTTTGATTTGTTTTAAGAGGAATAATATTTCATATGACTTTCTACTAGTTGTGAATGTGTTCAATACAAATTGTATCTATGACAACCATATCATCCCATCTAATTTTATATCTGACATAATTTTAAAAGAATGAAAATATTTATAATATTATTCTAAAAATATATAATAGACAAAATATTAATCTTTCTAATAAGCTGTTTAAAATTGAAATTTTATGAAATAATACAATAAAGCATAAAAGATGGAAAGAGTGAGGAGAAAAAACCAAAATTGAAGGATTCAAAAATATTCCAAATACCTCATGCATATCAAATGAATTATTAATTCCTTACTCAGTATTAATTTAGAAAATGAAAATGAAATATATTCTCAAAGGAAAATTAAAGTTGGTCTACATCGTTTCTTAATAATTTATTTTGTTCAAAGAATAAAGTTTTTTATAGCAGCCATTTGCATTTAATAAGGTGAGGTGAACACCATCAAGCATGTAAAAAGGATTCACCACTTGAAGGAAACTAATTGCATTGTACAAATATAATGCATTTGTAGTGCTCTTATTTTCTTTTCTTCACTTCCTAATGGTGAAGAGGCTATGGATGGGAGCACTCCCTTTTATTTTGATTTATTTTTATCAAATGAACGAGCCATATACACCAAGCAATTGAGGACATTATTCTCATTTGATTCCTTTTTGTATCTAAATCATAATGCAAAAAGAGTGAACTAGGTTGGATGAGGTATTCACTCAATTGAAATAAGTATTTTAAAATATTTGATGAGCCACCATATGCCTATTAATTTTTTTTATATTAAACATCTAAACAATTATAGCAATAGAGTATCATAGTTGAGATTTAGTTGTTTTTTCTACATCATATCAAAATATACACATTAAAAAGGTTGTCTATAGTTTAATAATATCTGCATTTTATTTTTGCTATAAGGTTGAGGACACTAGAAAATTATTTCTTTTGTTCACAACATAATGGTTTTATAACAACTATTTGCATTTAATAAGACGAGGAGAATACCATCAAGTATGTAAAAAGGATTCACCACATGGAAGAAACTAATTGCATTGCACAAATGTAATACATTGGTAGTGCTCTTATTTTCTTTCTTTCATTTATTGATGGTGAAGAGGCTAGGGATGGGAAAACTCATTTTTATTCTATTCCATTTTAATCAAATGCAAGAGCCATATACACCAAGTAATTAAGGACATAGTACTCGTTTGTTTCCTTTTTATATCTACAACATAATGCAAATGGAGTATTAGGTTGGATGAGGTATTTATTCAATTGAAATAAGTATTTCAAAATATTTAAAGAGCCACCATATATCTATTAATTACTTTTATATTAAATATCAATAAAATTATATCAATAGAGTATCATAGTTAAGATTTAGTTTTTTTAACTACATATCAAAATATACACATTAAAAGGGTTGTCTGTAGTTTACTAGTCTTTGTATTTTATTTCTTCTATAATTTTTAAATACAATCTTACATCTATGTATTTTTTTTGTTTCTTTACCTTTATGTGAAGGAAGAAGTGGGATGTGATAAGAAAGGAGGATGTGGGATATGATAAGAGTAAATTAGAGAATTAATGCATTAAAAAAATGGTACTTAGGAAACCACCAAAATAAAATGATTCAAAATATGGAAGCTAAATCCCTCATTAAAAATATAATTCCCAATCCTCAAGATGAGTTCATAGCCTAATACAACATATTTCTTCTACCTTCCATATGCTCACACTAATCCCCTTTCCAACATGGGTTCTCTATTATCGCCATTAAAATGTGACATAACATTCATGAAAACTTCGTCAACAAGCAAGACTCCCTCTTACAAATCTCTTATGTGTCATAAATATTGTTAAATTTCAAATGTGGGTGACCAGAATTTTGGAGGCCATAACTTTTGATTCAAAAAGTTGATTGAGCCCATACTTTTACAAAGGTGTAGATCATGAAGACATCTTCATACTTATAACTAGCTCACTAATTGCATTCAATGTCAATACTTTATAAGTAAAAACATCACTTTAAGATGGAATTATGTTTTTGATTCTATAACCTAAAATTACTCTTTCTTATATTTTAGCATTAGGATTTCTACGTTGAGGCACCTTTTCTAACGCTCAAATGGGACACATAATTATTGTTTGACATAATTCATATTTTTAAATTCTAATTTTAACACTCTAAATCTATCCTTTTGAAAAAATTAAATATTATCTTGTTACCCTATGCACAAAATATTAAATTGAACTTGAAGACCATGCATTTATAAATATGCCTAGATTATTAAAAATCATCGCCATTTAGTTATTGAGAATCACTAAAGAAAAAGACATATAATGGGGTCGATGCACAAATTTGGGTACCAATTCCGCAGAAGTCCACGACCAAAAAAATTTGGCACAAGAAATGCGCACCCATTTTTTTAAATCAGGTGCCCGTTTAGGTTCGAGAGCCTGATCCATATTTAAAAAATGGGCACCCGTTTAATAATCGGGTGCTCATTTTGTATCGAGCACCCAAAGAAAAATGGGCACCCAATATTTTAAAAATGGGTGCCCATTTTTAAAAAATTGTATGCTCATGTTTTTAGAATCGGGTGCCCATTTTTTAAAAATTGCATGCTCATTTTTTTTAAATCAGGTGCCCATTTTGTAAATGTATTTATTTTTTGTTTAAACCATTTTCCAAGTCATGTTCACAACTTGGAAAATGAGATTATGTTTTGCAGAGCATGGGTGCCTGTTTCAGCTACTCCTACCGACCCCTCAGCCATTTTTCTCTTGTTCCAGGTATGTACAATTTTTTTTCTTTTTTTTTTTAATTTTTCATAAAAAATTATAGTTTCATGTTATTTTTAATTTTAAAATGTAGTTTAATGTTATTTTTTAATTTATCATATGAATTTAATTATATTTTATGTTTCATTTAGTTCTTTTTAGTTTTAATTTACTTTGTAAATTATCGTACCAAACTAGAAAATTGTTAAAGCTTTTAATTTAACCCTAGGTGGTAAAACAGAAATGTAAACCTAGACACAATTGAATTACAAAACCCTAAGTAGAAAACAAAAACATAAATTTAGACATGTAAATAAAATAAGGAACCATAGGTTAAAAAAAATATTCACCTATATAGAACTAAAATAAAAAATTGTACCTATAGAAAATGTAAACCTACACACAACTCTAAAATAAGAAACTCTCTCTCTCTCTCTCTCTCTCTCTCTCTCTCTCTCTCTCTCTAAAATATTAAAACATGTTCCAAATAAAAACCTTTCAAAACATAGAGATTAAAAAACATCAAAAATCTTGGAATCTTTTTTCAACCTTAGGTGTATTCTTAAAGAAAAACTTTTTCATTAGTCTTGATTTTCTTGTATTATCATTACTATAATTCCCTCATTTCCTTGCATTTTACTTCCATAATCCTTATTTATCTTACATTGTCCTTATCATTAGTCCTCATTTTCTTTATAGTAGTCCTAATCTTCTTTGCATAAGTCTTCATTTTCCTTACATTATTCCTCATTTCTTTGCATTGTCCTTATCACTGCCTTAGATCCTATGTCCTAATTGCATTTAAATTACATCCTATGTCATCCCTTACCTTATTATTGCATGTGAACTCATTACTCCCCATTATACCTACATCCTAATTCAACCATATCTTTGGTCTTATACTTGTATTATCACTCTCATATTAGCATCCTCATTTTGGATTTAGAATCTAAAGTTTACTTTACAAAATTCATTTAGAATCTCATAGTGCCTTAGTTTACATCTATACTATTGTCATACCTAAGTTTCATTTCAAAATTTATTGAAAATCTTAAAAATAGTTTGCATTATTAGTTTGTATTTTCAAAATCCTTCAAAAAGTCAAAATACCAAAAACATAGATTTCATTTTTCATGAATATCTTTAAGTCTAGTATTGGTTCCTCTCTACGGTGCATATAGTTTCATTCCTAAATTAAAAATCTAAAAATGTAGGTTTTATTATATATAGAACTCTCTCTCTCTCTCTCTCTCTCTCTCTCTCTCTCTCTCTCTCTCTCTCTCTCTCTCTCTCTCTTGTGAAGTTTGATCTTTGAAAGAAAATAAGGGATTTGCTGTGGAGATTCATATAGTTATTGTCTAGCAATCTTGCAAGACTCTAATAGAGAATTATAACCTTCCTAGGTTCATTTGACAACTTGATGGAGCTCTACCACAACTCAATATAGATTATTGTCAAGTAATTCAACAATCCATGATTGAAGAGTTGGGGACTGAGAACTCAAGAATTAAGCTTGATGTACACCCTATCAAGGGTCACAAGTGAACTTGATGCAAGAACTTCTCTTGATTTAGGATATTTTTAATCAAATAAATATCTTCTCAAGAATGTATAATTATTTTTATGTAGTTAAAAAATTTTGTTATGCAATCCTTATGAGGGTCCCTTTATAAGGTGACAAATAGTAAAATATATCATCAAGGTTATGCAAACAAATAATGAGGGAAACATAAATTTTAATAAATTTGGTACATCAAAAGAGATATACTTAAAACACATATTCCTTACACTCTTCAATAGAAGGTGTTGTGAAATATTAGCGAATACTCTCAAAATAGAAGGCTAATTGTACAATAAAATCCAAAGGCCTTACATTGTTGGTGTATTACAGTGAAGTCATAGTTACCAAAAATGTTAAAACTATCACAACTACTAATCCTTATTGTAAAAATACTTGATCTCTTTTATTAATAATACATCAACGTATTTCTTCTCTGATCTATCATTTGGTATTAGAGTCCTACTAGTATTTAGCCCATTCTATGAAGAGACAAAAGTTATGATATTGAGAGTGGACTTCCCCATTACTTGAATTAGATCAAATTTATCTCTTGATTTCTTCTTTAGGTGGATCCAAATATTAGACTTGGGAGTGTAAATAAATAGGAGAAAAAAAAAATTGTATTCATCAAATGACCATGTATCCTGTGAAGCAACATGTATGAATTATCATACAATTCACCCCTATGTACTTTGATTTGTTTCTTTTTCTCTCACCGAATTCATCAAGCCAAATGACACTACAACTCATAAGTGGATTGAGAGAAATGGAAAATTTTTGCACATAATTTTTGGTCAAAGATCAAAGTATATATATAAATGTAGTGTTGATTATCACAATGTTCTTTACAATAGCCTTGAATTTACCATGGGTGCTGGACTTAAATTCAAGGGAAAATCAATAGCTTTGTGAGTAGAAATCTATTGGATACTTTATACTATATTTATCTATTATGGTCAACACTCATGGCATTCAAAAAGAGTCATACACCTAGTCATCCAATCATTTGTAAGGCTAATAGTCATCATATGGCATGAACCATTGGAGTCTAGTAAAGGATATTTACTTTTTATTTTGTGAGTCATTGGAAAGTTGCGAGTCCTGACCCACTTCTTTGTCTCCATTTATCTTATATATATTAACATCTCAAGATAAAATTGGTACAAAATCAAAAGTAGAAACTAAAAAATATGCACTTTTCTCATGTAGCTATAATTTATTGAATCTATCATTTATAGATACGCTAACTCAATAGAAAAACAATATATATAATTCATAAGGCTATAATTAAGGTTGTGATATAGAATATGAAGGTTCAACATTATTGTTTATATATCTATAGAAAGAGATAGAAGAGGAGGTTATTAAATCTCCCTCCCTTGACCCTATGTGCAAAAGTGGTAGGTATATGAAGTAGTCCCCCACTCCATCCTTAAATTTTAGTCCAATCCCATATTGGTTATAGTTTCTTATAACTATCATTCATTACATGAAGGATTTCATAATGATCCTTATTATTCTCCATGATCAAAATAGATTTTTCCATTGCGTGTTGATTAATATCTATATTAATACAACTATATCCATTTTAACCAATGTAGAAAAAATATACTTTGTTAACCATATAAACTATGACATCTACATAAAAATACATAAGAAAAATCAGTTACTTTCTATGCAAATCCTTATTAAAGAGTAGAATTTATAGTTTGTATTTATGTGAAGAAATTTTTATGTCCATAGAGACTTTATAGACTCACCTTGATGACCGATTTATTGGTTTGAATACATGAAAGGAAGGCCATGATAGAAACCTATAACATTAAAATAATTTTTACATAGTTAAAGTCCTACATAAGAAACATGAATAATCTATACTAATAAGCTACTTCTCCATCTAGAAATATTCTTAGCATCATAACTATTTTTTTACCTATGGATAACTCTATATATTAACTCTTGCATATGTCGACCAATTGATCCACAATTTTGGTGACAACGCCTAGTGGCATTGGACTATAAACACCAACTTCATTTATCTTTTGTAATAATTCATAGTTGATAATTGATTTAAATGACAATCACTTCAACACATTGTCTTGGGCCTCTTCTAATTACTACATGGAATTATAATAACTTTAGAATTCATTAACTCTTGATTTTATAGAATATTTATGACTTCACATTTGTAGGTCATTACTAGACATGTAAATCATCAAGCTACATCACACATGAAACTTGTTTCTTATTTTCATTAGTACCTCTATGTATCTTTCTAGTATAATGAGGATATGGCTTTACAAGAAATGGTAAATAATGTGGCTGATGCACAATGGTTTGACACAACAAGATTTTTTTTAAGATCAATATTTCTAAGTATATATAACACTTTTAGCTATTAAAAAATTGTAAAAATTTAATATAGATAACTATAATATAGTATTTTAATTTATACTATTAAAATATATTATTTTATAAATTTTATAATAAGAATAGAAACTAGTTTAGAATATTTTGAAAAGATAAGATAATAATTATTTCTAATTTTTAAAATATTTAAAAGTCTAAAAATTATATATGATTTTATAATGATTTCATATGATAGGTAGAAGTGACCATAGTTGGAACAAGTTTTAAAATGAAATAAAACAAAAAACAATGCTAGAGACTAGGTCATCAATTCACATTCACATTCACTTTCAATAGATCTACTCACCTCTGCTGACCAAAATTTTGAATTTGTTCTACATGGACAAGTTCCACTTTCGAAAGCTTAAGCTCCCGCATCTATTTGAGTTTTCGAGGGAAAACATTGACGGAGTAGCGGAAAAGCTTGCACAAATTACTTGCCAAATAATAAAATATATGTAGCAGGATCAGATTATCCTTTCGAAGCTTCCATTAATTATCATCTAACAGGGAAGTCAGTTATTGTCTAATCATATTCCCCTCATTTACAATCTATTTATAAGCCCAATTGCTCCTTGTGTTAAACCAAATCTTCTTTTCTTCTGTAATCTTCCTAAATGTATTTCTTAGTGACTGCATCAAATAGAATGCCGCTATACCTGGTGGCTTTTCTCCTGTTGTAATGGTCGAGTCCTCAGACGAGGGGGGTGAAATATATGTAGCATGTAATGTGGTGAAATACTCTCTCTCTCTCTCTCTATCTCTCTTTGTGGGTGGTCCCACAATTATGGGTTACATTTTTTTGCCAACTTTTACACTAAAATTAACATTAAAAAAAATGCATTTAGACACCTATTATCATTAAACTGTTAGGAATTTGAAGTTGATGTAGACTAGTGATTTTTAGAATTTTGTGTGTAGACTATAAATATATTTATTTTTATTTTTTTGGAACTAATTTGTATCAATTTTTGTTAAGTAAATGGTTATTTTCTATTTCACTCTTGACTTAAGTTTACTTAGGTGAACTTATTTATTAAGAGGAATTATTCATTTTTGGATATTATTAGGAGGATATTTTTGGGTCCTACTTTGACTCCAACTACTTCTAAGATGTATTTGAGTCCAATTACTCCAACTACTTTATTTGGTATTTGGTTGACTCCAACTACTCCTAAGATGTGGTTGAGTCCAATTACTCCAACTACTTTATTTAGTAGTTAGTTGACTCCAACTACTCTTCTAGAGAGGATGTGGTTGAAGGTTGACTCCAACTACTCCTACCAGCTCTTGCCTATATAAATAGACTAGCTCTCATGTATTTGTAATATTGGAGATATATTGTATATCTCTTGCTTTTGCATCCTCTTAATGCTATTTTGCTTCTAGCATTTGCATTACACTTTTGGAGACTAAGTTTGTGTTGCTATTTTGATTTCCTATCATTTGCATTCATAGTTTAGATATTTATTTTTTATACTAGTGTTCTTGGTTAATAATTTATTGTTAGTAATGTGGAGAATTAAATTTGAAAATTTTTAAAGTCAACATCCCTTGCAAGACCCATAATGAAAGATGAATAGTAATGATGAGGCAATAATTTTAAGGCAAGTGAAGGATGAAGGCCACATGAAATTTTTTGTTTCATTGATTTCATCAAGGAATTTTTATTGTGATGCTAGAAGATTAAATCTTATAGGAAGGAACTAGATGGATCTATAATCGAGAGAGACTAGATTGTGTGAAGTTAATAGATAGACAGTTGTGTTTGAAAGGGCATTTCACCAAGCATTACATAGAGTCGAGCTTACCAAAAAAAAGATAGAAAGGTGAAATGGAGGCTAATTTTCCCCTAAGTATGCCAAACCAACTTCAAGCATTCAAAGGAAATGTGAGCCTTAGGCAGATAAAAGGGGTATTCAAGATAGATGATCCACACTTTTGGCATTGTATGGAGATCACGTTTGGAGAGGATTTATTGACTACAAACATTCAACCAAGAAAAAATTTAGACATTTCCTCTATCTTTCTTCCTTGGGCATTGCAATTAGAAACCAAGGAAGAGGTGTTATGGGTAATAAGATAATGTGTGAAGCCAAAGTGGGCTGGAAGAATGGTCTCAATTATCACGTTGGTAGAACTAGGAGTTCAATTACTAGTAGGGGATGGTCCATGGAGGGTAGTGGAAGGCACAAATAAAAGTTTCAAACCATTTTTAATCTGGAGCACCACCATGCTCAAGGATAAGAGAATTTCAATTTAAGCTTGTGAAGGGTGGGAGGAATTACTATTTTTTTTTAGATTGATGGAGATAGAGCATAGTCTTCAAGAAGAGGAGAAATCAAAGGAGAAGAAAATAGGTGGGAAGAAAAAGGAAGGGAAAGACCAACCTATAGAGGAGAAGCCACCGAAGGCAAGGAAGTCTAGGAAGCACTGTTTGGACATGAGGGGTGGCATGTTTATCCCAACCGAGAGAAAATATGACATGATGGAGGTGTAGAGGGATTAGTTAGTATTACTTGGGTTGACAAAAAAAATTCTAACACAATCTACCTAGAAGAAATCTCAAATAATATTTTATAGATTGTGGAAACTTGCTAAACTTAAGGGGTTATTTTATTTAGTAGCTTGGTTATTATATTTGCATAGAATAAATATAATCAACCCATTTTTGGTAATAGTAAGGACATTTTTAGTATTCCCATGAATTTATGTCTTTCTATCCATGGTACAACCCATTTTGTTTGAATGGTAATATGGTTAATCATGTTCTTGGGGTTAGAAAATATGTGTAGGTAGGGGATTAATACAAATTTCTAGTAGGTCTTTCATGGCAGAATAACCAAACTAAACAATGGCATATTTTGAATATTATATAACTTTTTATTTTATATTGATAAAATATATATCACCGATAAAAAAATAATAATAATTTCAAAATGATCTAGAAAGTTAAAACATCAAGATGAAAGATACCCATAAATAGTTTAAATAGATTGGCTCTAATGAAAATAGATTTATGCAGAACAACAAAATAAATTCACTAAAAATCAAATAAAAATGCATGAAATATCTATTCTATAATTATTAAAGGTAAATGGATGATATAAGACCACTTACACATGGTATCACTTGCTCGACTCAAGCCTGAGACTCCAACACTTCAACTATATAGTTTTTAACTTACCTCTCTACTTAACTATCCTCTTCTTATAGCCAAGAACCAAATAACTTATTGTAGAGTAGGAACAAAATGAAAAAATGTCATGGTGATATTCTTGTTTTGTAAGTGCCAAAATTGATTCTTCACATACATGACACTTCCTCTTTTCCACTTTCATATTTTAAATTTTGAATGACATGCAATTGTAACCCATAGTAAAGACCAAAAAATTATCATTATGATATGAGATGTCCAAACTCTTTGCATTCCATTTTTACAAAATTATTATGCCTCTTCACTATATAGGATATCCTTCAAGCGTTAATTATCATTATGCTATTTGCGTAGATTTATAACATTGAAGTAGGAGCCATGAGGAAATATAACTCTTAGAATAACATTTTTGTATGAAATCACACATTTAATCTTGAGTTTGAATTAGTACATATGGACGAGAGGATAACTGATTCAACCCCCCCCTCCCCACTCTTAGTTATTCTAAAATCATTCTAACAAAAAAAAACTACAACTTTATGATTGATTTCCATTTGAAATCTACGCATGAATCACTAACCAACAAAAATAACCTTTAGCACCAAAGAAATTCAAGCTTTTATTTACAAAAAGTTGTTGGAATTTGTTAACATTGGATGTGAGGGAAATAAATCTAAAGATGTTGCGGAAGTATGTGGGCATGAGCTTTTGCAAGGTTTCAAATCAATTTTCCTATTGTGGAAGAGAAATATATTTGCATTACAATTCGTTAACACTAGATTAAAAAAATTATCATAATGTTGCAATGACACCATTAAAGTGACAAGACATTCCTACTTTCTTGCATGTCCAAGTATCACTCCCTCTCCCCCCCCCCCCCCCCGCTCTCTCTCTCTCTCTCTCTGGGTGCTCCCACAATTGTGGGTTACATTTTTTTGCCAACTTTTACACTAAAATGAACATTCAGATAATAAAAATGTGTTTAAACACCTATTATCATTTAGCTGTTAGGAGTTTGAAGTTGATATAGACTAGTGATTTTTAGAATTTTGTGTGTAGACTATATAAATATATTTTTTTGAATTTTTTTGGAATTAATTTGTATCAATTTTTGTTAGAGTAAATGGTTATTTTCCATTTCACGCTTGACTTAAGTTTACTTAGGTGAACTTATTTATTAAGAGGAATTATTCATTTTTGGATATTATTAGGAGGATATTGTTGGGTCCTACTTTGACTCCAACTACTTCTAAGATGTATTTGAGTCCAATTACTCCAACTACTTTATTTGGTAACTTTGGTTGACTCCAACTACTCCTAAGATGTGGTTGAGTCCAATTACTCCAACTACTTTATTTAGTAGTTGGTTGAATCCAACTACTCTTCTAGAGAGGATGTGAGTGAAGGTTGACTCCAACTACTCCTACCAGCTCTTGCCTATATAAATAGACTAGCTCTCATGTATTTGTAATATTGGAGATATATTGTATATCTCTTGCTTTTCCATCCTCTTAATGCTATTTTTCTTCTAGCATTTGCATTACTCTCTTGGAGACTAAGTTTGTGTTGCTATTTTGATTTCATATAATTTGCATTCATAGTTTAGATATCTATTCTTTACACTAGTGTTCTTGGTTAATAATCTTTTCAGATTCTAACATGGTATAAGAGCTTGTCTATGTGCAAGATTAGATTTTAGTTTCCATATTCGAGAGATTCAGAGGGGCTAATAAATCAATATTGCAGGTTACAACAAGCCATAACTTGTCTTAGGTAACTAATTCAGCCTTTGCATGCCATTTTTTGGTACTTGGGGTAATTTTTTGTAGCTAAAGGCATATTGTTTACACTAGATCAACATCTTTTGTACATTATCAAGAAAAAAACCTTCTGAGTTTTGTTCGTAACATAGAAAAACCATCGAGGTATCTTTTGGTTTTTGTATACAATTTGTATATTTTGAAGAATCAAACTCAGAAAGGTATAGCAATACCCCTCCCTATTGGCAGTTGTAGATTTGAAGGCAGTTTTCAAATGCTCTATTCTTGCTCATACGAACTCTGTTTCTCACAAATTTTTTTATTATTTTGGCTATTTTTTTGTTCTCTATGCATTAGTACAGACATTTTTTTTATTTTGATGCAAATATTTTTTCAGAAATTGCAGATTCTCAGTCATGACATTGCACAGTTCTCATTTTGGTAACTTCAAAGGATCATAACTTTCTCACATGACCTCGCATTGAGGTGATTATTTTTTTGAAAGTGCATTAGTTTTCAAGTAGATCATAGTGGTGTTGTTTATTTCTTTGAGTAATATGTGAAAATTTTATTTTATGCATATGCTCTTTGTGAGGGTTTTGTAATGCATTAAAATCAAGACCACGTAGTATTTCTTACTAGTAATAGTTGTAAATAAACTAATATAAAGTGCAAAATCATATTTTCATGGTGGGATCTTCAAATTGAGTGAAAAAGGAGGGTTTTTCCTTGGTTCAATTTTCTTCTTTTCAACATTTCTTCTATGCATTTCTTCATCATGGATCAAACAAATGTGCTCATCCTAACTCCATACAATTACTTTGAGTGGAAATCATGAATGACAGATCACTTAAGGAAAGATGGATTAAATATGATAACTATGGGATTTGAAACTGAACCTGCTAAAGATGAAGATAAGCCTAAGTAGCTTAACAAATGTGATGAGGCATATGGAACATTGTGTTTTTCTATTTCTCCTAATTTTCTCTTTCACATTGAGTCTTTGAGTACACCAAATAAAATCTGGACAAAGCTAGAAACACTATTTGGCACACAAGATTCAATGAGGGGTCATATGTTGGTGAATGAAATAATAAGTTTAAGTCTAGGCAATTTCAACACAATCCAATATTTCTTCACTAAATTGAAATCACTAAGGCTATAGTTAAAAGAATGTGGAATTGAAAAGAAAGATGAACAAATGATCATTAGTATTCTCTCTAAACTAAGTTTAGAATATTTTGTGTTTGTTTCTACCTTCTATGCTACTAAGGGTGCACTTGGTACTCAATTCACCATGCCATCTTTAGATGATTTTACTATCAATCTCACTTGGGAACAAGACAAGTTACTCTAGATGGGCACTCTTAAGTCCTCTAGGTCACATGCTTTGGCCGCCAACCAAGGCACAAAATTAAAAAAATGAAAAGTAGTAATAACAATAGTAAGGATAAGAAACAAAATAATAACAAGGAGAAATAGGATCAGAGACCATTTTCTTCAAAAGAAATCAATGAGACCTGATCTTCCAAAGGCGATAAGCCTAAGAAAGAGAAGGTCCAATGTGCCTATTGTAAAAGACCTAGTCATGATGAACATAAATGTTTGAAGAAACAAATTGATCACTTGACATACATTCTTGAGAAGAATAATATTAGTGTTCCTGAGTCTATCAAATGGAGTTCTAATGAGGGATCTAACAAGGAAAAAGAAAATAGCAAGGGGAAGGAAAAGGGAAAGGCCCTTGTTGAAGTTTCTTCTTCACCATCCACCTGGGTTATTGATTCAGGTGCTTCATACCACATGGCTTCATCTAAGGAAGAACTTGCATCTTTGGAGCCATGTTCTTTGCCTTTCACACTCATGTTGAGGTGTGTGGGAGAGGGTTTGTTGATGTTAGGGATGGAACATTCAATGAAATTCTTTGTGTTCCCTCATTATCAACTAATCTCCTCTCAGTATACCATATCACTCACACAGATTCAGGAAAGTGGGTTGAGTTCACTCTTGATTCAGTGGAAATTTGTGAGTTACACAGTGGTTCTATAGTTGCAGTTGGGAGAGAAGAACATCAGTCATGGCTCTATCTGCTTTCTCACTTTGTTCCTGATTCTCCTTTGACTTGTTTCTCACTCATTCTAATGATGTGAGTAGATTATGGCATGAGCGGTTTGGCTATCTAAAATTTTGAAGCATGTTAATTTACAATCCTGTGGAGGTTTTCTTTCAAAGTGGTAAAAATGACAACAATGTTTAGGCTTGGAATCGTCATTGTTTTTAAACCATCAAGATTTTAGCACTATTGACCGAGATCATGAAAAGGAATGACTTTATTTGTATTAATAGTTGGGCTTACAATGTGGCTGTGTTGTTTCTATAATCAACATTGTCAAGTTTGAATGGCTTTAAGCTTGTTTTGTTCTTCAATAGCATGCATTGAGATAGTGTAGCACTTTTCATTGTATTTCCATTTTGGTAATATTGGACATGTGGTTTGAGAGGATTGGTTCAGGTGAGTGTTCAACTTGCAGTGGTTTTTTTAGTGCTTACCTTTTTGCCTTCTGCACTATTGCAATAAGAAGAGGAGTGTGATGATTGAATTGTGCTTTGTTGAATCTATTTTAAAGAAACGACCCTAATGATTTTTTTTTCTCTGCTTATATACAATTTTAAAATCAAAATCTACCACTTGAGCAAACCTGTGGTATATTCTTCAGTTGGAGTTTCCCTAGAGAGAGTATATCTATCAACCTAAGTACAAAACATCAATTCTACATAGCTTAATCAATTCATTCAATTGCACTATAAATGTCATGCATGAATAGGAGTAATGATCAAGGCTAAAAAATTAAAATAACATAGGATTTTTGATAGGTATCACAAGAAATGGCTAGATCTATTATAGGAGCCTTTTTTGCATCTTGACGTACAGGTGTGATTAGGGCTCTTTTGAATGATTGTTGTAACAAATTTTTTGATTGAAAGAGAAGTTTCCATTATATAAATCAGTAATAGCCATGATTATATAGGAATTTCATTGTAGACAGAAGTTGAATTCATTATAGAAGCTAGTTTAATTGGGCTGAAAGTAGTTGTAGCCTTTCTTCTTCCTTTCTCTAGATTTTTGTATAGGGGTTGTTTTGTATTTTGAAATCTCTTTCAAAAGAGAATGGTGGATGTGTTCAAAGATCTTCAAGTGATTTGACTCTTGATATTGTTGTAAATGTCAATCCCTACCTTTAAGTTTTCCCAATGTCTATTGTAGCTTTAATTAGTGTGAGCTCTTGGGATTTGTGGATTGTTATGGCCCAGGCCATAGCCAATGGTAGTTTTATTTTGTTTCCTTGAGTTATTGGAGCAATAGGAACATTTTTTGGGTTTTTTTTATCCCATGGTGGACCAGTGTAACTCTAAAATCAAACAACAACATAGTTTGGTAGTTCTGGGGGGCTAGAACCTGAATTGTAGATGATGGATGTTATTTGTCCTAGTGATCCCTGGCAAGGCCTTTTTGTATCCATAAGTTCATTGTTAACATGACTTGCTGACCTATACATAGAAGGAACTATGATTGTAGCTGGTTGTCATCATTGTAAGCATTTGATGATGATGTAATAATACGTGTAGAGCTAAGTGCAATTGGTAAGTTTAGTTGTTTTAGCATTTTTTTGTTGTGGAGCTAGGCCAAGTCATTAGTAGAAAACAAGTGTGTGAAAAACATTAAATTCTTCTTTTTATTTTCTACTTAATATTGTATCTTTTTATTTCATGAATGCCTTCCATTCGTCTTCTAATGGATGAGAATTTTGCATATTTTGCAAAATTGTAGGAAAATGTTGTTGGGAGCTAGTTTGTCCTTGTTGATGGAATATTATGTCCAAAGTAACTAAAATTGTGAATGTTTTCCAAAGTAGATATGTAGAGTGAGAGGCATATATAGCTTTGTCCATAAAAGGTGGTAGCTGGCTAAGATCTTCAATGAGAATAATGGATAGTTCACCAAACAGTTGGTTTTTTTTAACTAGATTTGCCTCTCGTAGATGACTGTCTATTTTTAATAGAAATTTTGGTCCTAAAAAGCTCATTTCATCTAGTGGAATATATTTGACATGATTGAAGTCTTCTTGGAGTGTTGTTAGTCATTGGCCTTGTAACGGGTGCATTTATTTTATAGGTATTCAGAGGCATGTATGGATTGTTGTGGCTTTTATGTTGTAAGTGTAAACTTATGTTGGGGCAAGTGCGAGCAATGTTTTTGGTGGTTTTGGGTTTATGGTTTGTCTAATATAGTTTATTAGGTAAAACTTTCCTATACCTGTTCTTCCTTGAATTATCATACACAATGGGTATTTTGGGTGCGATTTCATGTGGTGTAGAGTGATAATATCTAATGCATTTTTTTGTGTGCTAGATAGTTGGTAGTTTGTGTTTGATGTTTCTGTTATACACTAAGTTTTCACCCTTGTCTCAAGCTCTCGTAGTCTTGATAACCTAGTATAACATGGGAATCATCTCTAGGTGTGGGACCTATGCTAACTGAGATGATACCTCCAGGTTCTAGGTTGGTTCCTCTTGGATAATCACCTTAATTTGCTTCTTGACATGAAAAGTAAACTTTTGAAGGAAAGGGATAGAAGGAGTAATTGAAAGGGAAATGACTTGAAAAGTAAAGTACCTACTAGGTGATGCACCAAAATTACGGTTTGGATCTTAGTATAGAGGATGAAATTAATGAACAACTTAGGTCTAGGAGGTCACAACTCACTGAATAGGCTTGCATAAATGTTTCATAGGAGGGCCTGAACATAAGACACAACCTATGACCTACAAGCAGACATTCATTTCTGCAACTCAGTGTAGGATTGAGACAAGACTATTAGGGGGCTGAAGTATACCCACAAAAACATCTAAATCAGATCAAACACAATAACACACACAATTGCAGCAAGTAAGAGGGATCAGGAACCCTAAGATATCACTAAAAACATCATATACTTTAATCCAATAAGAGATAATTCAAACAAGGAAGCATAGGGACATGAAGGATTGTCACAAAATACCTCTGCAATGTTTTTATTGTCAATGGGAACTTTACAATTGTATAAGCCAGAGGGTAGAAAATGATACCATAGATGACCTTTAAGAAAAGATGAATTTTTTCTACAATTGTGCAACTCTCTTTTTACAGAAAAAGTTAATTCTGAGCTCAAAAGCTCCAAAAATACATTATATACATCCCCCTCTTGCACGCAAGCAAGAGTCAAAACCTAACTAGGTTTACAAGATGAAACAATGATATCAAACCCTAGGGTAATAATCACCTATTAATGAAAATCTCTGAGAACCGGTGATCAAATCATATCTTTCCTTGCGTGTTGATCCTTCTAAACTAAAAACACCTGTAGACACAACAACCTTGACCTACCAACCCATCTGCAACTCCACTAAGCCATGAAGGCTCTAAATTTGATTATATTTCCCTAGGAGAGGTATTTCTTGAAAAGGTGGTGCCAACTCTTTCTAGCACTTCCTATATTTAAAACATGGCAAAGGACCCTACAACATCGGCCAATAGTCACTTCTATCATCCTCACAACTACAACCATCCTGAGACTTTATTTCCTGAGCTACCCGATGTCGTGCATGGCTGAAAGAATGCAAAACCCTTGCAGAGACATTTGAATTTTGAAATATAACTACTAGCAGTAGATTTTAAAACGTAACCATCGATGAGAAACCCTTCCCGACAGATGAACAGCCACGATGCACTTGAAAATAGCTCAAAAACCTATCTCTGACAAGTCAAATGCCATCGTGAAAGTCAGTGGCCAATGAAACGTGAGCAAATCAACACATCTGATAGACTGAACCCACGACCTGCAGAAAGAGCATTAGATGGTAGTCACAAGATTGCAAGGGCTTGGAAGATCCCTTGCAATCAGGTGACAACCATAGATCTTTGGTCTACTAACATTCCTGTAGATACTCTGACACAGTCTTACCAATAGAGCCTAGCTATCATCTGACCAACCAATGAAGAACGAGCATGTCAGAAACCAAGGACCCACCTTACAGAGCCTGGAGATAAAGTAAGATCAACGACGGGTGCATGATCTCATGTGTCAGAGAAACTCCATGAGATTATACACCAGCCATTAGATCTTCAGTCAACTGACAACTATCAGGCCCGTGCTAACATGGCATCAAATCACAAGTCCTGACCAGTCACAAATGCACAGCTTGGACTATGTGGCAGGACCCTGAAATGGACCCACTGCAACACCAATCACCACTATGTGGACCAATCAAACACAAGCACATAAGAAAGAAAGGACCCACCATCAGAGCCTCAAGAATAAAGCAAGATCGATGGTCAGCGCATAATCTCATGTGTCAGAGAAACTCAATGAGATTATACACCAACCGTTGATGTAAAAGGGACACAGTCGACTAGGCCCACTCTGAAAATTGGACAAGTCACCACTTCATGGACCAATAGGAAGCCTCCATGTAGGACAACATGGCAGTGGACCCACTTGACTTTGAAGCACTATAGGGAAAGGAAATCTATGGTCGTCACAAGATCGCGAGCCTCTGACAAACCCTTCATGAACTTATGATGATTGTCGATCTTACTGAACTAGGACCCCACAAGCTGGGATCACCAAACATTTAAGCAACTACATGACTACAGGAAGAATAGACTGCCCGCTAAATCGCTAACCGCTGAGGACTTAACCGTGAAACATTGGGGTATTATGCGAACAAGGCATTCGCTGATTCATCAGAAGGAAAAGGTAACCACCGACTATCTTGGAGAACTAGTGACCGGCCAATAAAAAATTAGCACACATGGGTATTCAAAAGTTAAGTGGCTGATAAAGTAACAAGGAATTAGAATGAAGGCTTAGGGTTTGCAGGGGTATTTTCCCCAATGGCTATATTTATGAATTTTTTGACCTGCAAACCAGGGAGTAAAACAATTTGCAGAGGCCAGAGGACAAGGCACAACTTCATGAAATTTTTAGGGATGCTTGGTAGGATAAAAACAGAGACTTTGGAACTAGTTTTAACCAAATTTTCATGTACATGGGAAAATTAGGGTAACATTTTGGTGATTTTTGTTGGATGTCAGCTTGCTAGACATGGAAAAACAATGGCCTTGATACATTCATTGGGCATGGGGTCACCTCAAGAACACAAAACTTTGACTGAGAGACAAAACTGGAACTAGAGAGACAAACTTATGCATAGGCACTTCTTGGAAAGCAAGAAACTAACCTAGAAAACACAGAAAGAAAGCAAGGACATATTTACAAGATTTTACAGAGAGGGAGTTAACCTCAAAATAGGGCTTCAAGTGGAAACCATTTACTGATATTGGCAAGGCATCTCCTTCAAGATTTGATAGTTGGAAAGCATTAAGCCCCTTGCATTCTATTATAAAAAATGGTCCACCCCAAAATGAATCAAACTTTGTATGTCTGCCAAGCTTGGATCTAAACTCATCCCATTTGAGAACTACATCTCCAACTTTGAAATTCCTGACTTTCGCTCTTTTGTCAAAACTTCTCTTTGTTTGAATCTGATGAAATTCCATATCATGCATTGATTTGTCTCTGATCTCTTCCAATTCCATCAACTGAGCATACCTAACCTGCAAGCGGTCTCCTTCCTCAAATAGGGCATACTGAGTAGCCAAGTCCAGAGCTGGCAATTTGGCTGAAATGGACAACTTGGCCTCTCTTCCATACACTAACACATAAGGAGAGTTCCCAATGATTTTCTTTGGAGTAGTTCTATCTATCCATAAGGCAAACCTGAGCTTTGTATGCCAATCCCTTTAATTATCTTGCAGAGTCTTCTTGATTATCCTAATCAAGTTCTTATTTGTTGATTTAGCCAACCCATTTCCCTGAGGGTAATAATTTGAATTGGTATTCAGATAGATGCCATTCTTGATTGCCCACTCTGAGACTTTGAGGCTTGTGAATGCTAATGCATTATCTGAAATAATGGAATCTGGAATGCTAAATCTGTGAACTATATCATCATAAAAACTCAATACAGCATTCTCATTGGCCTCTTTTAAAGCAATTGCTTCTATCCATCTAGTGAAATAATCTGTTGTAGTAATTATCCACTTATGTCCTGCACTAGATGGAGGATTGATCATGCCAATGAAGTCTATACCCCACCTCATGAAAGGTTTCTCTATTCTGATTGGTTGTAGGGGCAAGGCTGCAAGCCTCTCTTTTCCTGCAAACATGGAACACTTGATACATTTTCTCACATACTCATGACTATCCTTAAAGATAGATGGCCAATAGTATCCATCCCTCATGATTTTAAAAGTAGTAGTCCTAGGAGAGAAATGACCTCCAGAAGGTCCATCATGAAACTCAAATAGGACATCTGCAACCTTTTATGAATCTATGCATCTTAAAAGGACACCACTATGATCCTTTCTAAAAAGAACTTCATTTATTAGAACAAAAGGAACATATTGCAATCTATAGTATCTTCTTTTTGCTAAATCCAAACTTACAGGACATTGTCCTATCTTCAAATAATTGATCATATTAGGAAACCAGCTTGTTGCCTTGACTGTTCTTCTGTAGAATGCACCACCAAAGATGCATCTATTTGTTTTGATTTCTTTGAACTCTCATCCCCTGCCAATTGCTCACAAAGACCTCTTCCTCTAACCAACTTGGTAGTTTGAATATCTATGTCATATTCCATCACCTTGGTGATCCAACCAGCTCTTTTCTCATTTAGGTCCTTGGAAAGCAAAAAATCTTTGACACTTGGATGAGTAACTTTCAAGTGTACCTTTCTATGGTTCAATAGATATCTAAAAATTTTAAGGCCCTTCACCATAGCAAGTACATGTTTTTCTACAAAAGAGTATCTCTGTCCATACTCTTCTAAACCTTTGCTAAAGAAAGCAATAGGCTGCTCCAATCCATTTGAATTTTCTTGAATCAGCATTGCAGATATAGCATCATGACCTCCATAAGCATAAAGGATAAAATCCTTACTGAAATTTGGGTTTAGCAGGGCAGGAGCTTCTGTTAAGGCCTCTTTGATAGCTTAGAAATTAGCTTTTCCCTCTTTAGTCTAGCTAAAAGCTGAACTCTTCTTGAACATGGCTATCAAAGGCTTTAGTAAATTTGCAATGTTAGGCAAGAACCTCCTAAAAAAATTAATCTTTCCTATGAAAGATTGGATACTTTTCTTATGGTGTGGTAAGGGTAGCTCTAGGATGGCTGCAATTCTCTCAAGATCTACTATGATCCCTTCTTTGGATACTACATATCCTAACAATTTTCCTTCATGAACTGCAAACACACATTTCTTGGGATTAAGAGATATCCCAAATTCTCTACACCTTTCAAAAATCTTCCTCAAACATTTGATGTGATCTGTTGCATGCTTCGAATAGATAGTTATGTCATCTAAGTAGACCAGTAAAAACTTGTACACGAGGCTTGTAAAGGCCATATCCATTGCCTATTGAAATGTAGCACCTACATTTGACAAACCAAAGGGCATCTTTTGATAAGCCATGGTTCCCCATTGGTTGTAAATGCAGTCTTGTATTGATCTTCTTCATTTACTAGGATCTAATTATATCCTGAATAGCCATCCAATAATGAAAATCTCTCAGATCCAGAGACACATTGTAGAATTTGTTCCATTGAGGGTAATGGATGGCGGTCCTTTAGAGAGGCCCTGTTAAGATCCCTGAAGTCAACACATAACCTCAATTCCCCATTCTTCTTCCTAACAAGAACAAGGTTAGAAACCTAACTAGTATGCTTAATGGGGTAGATGATACCACTTTCTATTAGTTTGAGTACTTCTTTATGCATAAGTGGCTCAAGCTTGGGATTAACAGGCCTTTGCTTTTGCCTCACTGGTTTGGCATTAGGTTCTAATTCAATAATGTGCTGAGTGAGAGTAGGATCAAAACCTTTGAGATCTTCCTACTGCCATGCAAAAACATCACTGAATTCTTTGAATAATTGGGTATAACATTGCTTCTCCAATTCAGTGTTCACTTTTCCAAATTGTAAGCTCTTACCTGGTTCCAACTCTAGTTCAACACAATGTTCTTGTTGAACTACCAGGCCAGCTCTTTTCTTCTTAACTTCATCATCCTTGTTGAAGACAGTCTCTAAGGTGACAAGACCTCTAGGCATCTTATTGGACTTTAGTTGTATCACTTGATCACCATAATTTTGTGATAGCCTATCTTGATTACACTCTAAAAAAACATCTTCTTCAAACAAGAACTACAGAATTTGTTCATCATTGTCAAACACTTACCAATTGACATCATTATCAGGAATAGACGGTCTAACAATCACTTTGATATGTTTTTGGTCTACCTCTTTTGAAATGCTATTGGGGATATCATACTGGGATCCAATAGTAGCTAATATATCTACATTTTGATTTAGCTTCCTAGGGATAGCAACAATATTGAAAGCACAAAAATATTCAATTGCATCCCAAACTCTATGTTTGTATGCTCTCAAGGTGTCATTTTTGGTTGCACTTATCCCTCTTACTTGACTGACAACTAACTCACTATCACCATAAACTTTTAAGGCCTTAAGCCCTCTTTTTTTAGCCCACTCTAGTCCATTGACTAGAATTTCATACTCTACAGTGTTGCTAGTGCAAGAGAAACTGAATCTAAAGGCAATATAATACCTTTCTCCTTTTGGGGACACTAGCATAGCACCACCACTAGAACCATGTCTACTTCTAGCTCCATCAAAAAATAGTTCCCAAACCTAATTGCTCTGATCTTCTAAATCAGTGTCTTCTTTGAGAAGGCTTGGCTCTATGGATCCATTTTCTTGTGTCAAATAACTTCCCAAACCAAAATCCTAGATTAGATTTTCTTGGGCCTCAGAAGCTATTTCATCTAGAAGAATATCAAGGATACTCTCTATATTTTTGCTTTCTTCACTAATAGTTTGGAAGTCATTGTCATTAAATATGGGGCAGTTTACATTGATGGTATTGGACACATATGGTTCTATATGGTGTGCTACTAATGGTTCTGATTTGATGGAGACCTTGGTCCCATACCTAGTATGAAATAACATGTGAGACCAATCAAAAGATAGATAGCCTCCTATCTTAGCTATGAATTCCCTTGAAAGACATATAGAAAATAATGCAGGGAGATCTATGATGTATATATCAAGGAGGATGGAAAAATTAGGACTAGCATGTAGGATTAGACTGGTATCCTTAGCCACACCTATAGTATTGACTAAGGATCCATCAAGTTGGGTAACCTTCTTTTGGAAGGGCTCATATTTCAGTCCTAATTAGTCAGCTACTTTCTTGGGCATTACAATGCTAGTAGCTCCACTATCTACCATACAATTATGTACTAAAGATTTTCCAATGATTAAAGATACATAAAAGGGAGGTGGCTTTGAATTCCTACCTTGCATGACATTGGCCCATGAGCTGCTACTTGGAGCCTCCTTTTCTTGATTAGTGTTAACCAACATTGACTTCACAGCTTCTTTTGTAGGTTGGGGAGTTGTTACTTCAGTCATGGCCTTCTTCAAAATTTTAGGTTGTCCTGGAAGAGCCAAAGAGTCACACATGGACATGGTGACGTTCACCTTCTTCATGTTTTTTTCAATGCTATAAGGTGTCACAGTGTGTAATCTTTGTTGTGCTTTCACTATGATGGGCTCCACTTATTTGAAAGTCTAGACCTCTTTACTTGTAATGGTAGGAGTCTCCTTAGGAGTGATGGGAGTATCTTGTTGTAGTGGTTCTATAGATGTGGTGGCTTTGGCATTAGAATCTACTCTTTCCATGTCTTGAGCTCTCCTTTTTGCTCTTGTATAGGCAACAAAAGAAACTTCATCATTGACTCCATTGAAGTCTGGTTGCTCCCAATTGAAAAGAGTAGTCTCACCTTCTTGTGATTCTTGTTGAGGGACTGATCCATTGGATGAAGCCTCTGATTGAGCTTGTGAGGCATTTTGAACCATTAGAGCTTGGTTCATCCATCCATTTGAACATGTAGCCTGATTATGAGGCTGATTACAAGGAAAACACCATTCATTATCCATAGCCATATTATTTTGACTAGGAACCATATACCTCACTAGATTTGCAAAATTGAGAGGTGCAGGGTTATATGGTTGGAATGGTCTCTGATTGAAACTTTTTCTTTGTCCTTGATAGCCTCCTTGGTATGGTGGCCTATTTTGTTGATAAGGTTGTCCTTGATTTTGATACTATTGGTTAGGACCTTGGCCTTGTGTCTGAAATGGTGGTCTAATTCCTTGACCTTGCTTCTTCAAATTTGTGACCTCTTTAGTCAAGGTCTGCAACAAATTTGTCATCTCTTGCTGACTGCTCTGTTGGCTATTCTTTATTTCTTATAGCTCTTGAGAGAAACTTTTCCTCGGCTCTTGACCACTAGTACTAGCCTGAGGTACTAATATGGTGGGAGTAGGGGTAAATGGGGGTACTTGGGTAGGTACAAAGGGTTGAAGGCTAGGAAAGACAGGCATTGGTGGCCTTCTAGCAATCATGCCTACTTGGATTAAACAATTTTCAGCTCTGACAGCTATGTCAAAGGCTTGGGGGAGAGAAGTACCACCCATAGATTGGATCATGATAGAAATTTGACCATTCAGACTTTGCAAGTAGTATAGAAAGGCATGGTCAGCTGATGGCCTTACTGATACTGGAATTCTATTCCATGTCTTAAGGAATCTACTATTGTAATTTGTCATTTTCTCTTGAGGGTCTCTCTTAATAGTTGTTAACTACTCAACTAGAGACAAGTTATCTGATTTATGCTCAAAATGCTTACTTAATGCATCCCCTAATTCATCCCATGAAGTAATAGAACCAACAGTTAAAGTTCTAAAGCATTCAAGAGCTTTACCTTTTAGAGAGGCTGCTAATAACTTTGTGGCCACATCCTCTTGAGTAATATTGTATATGTTGTAGATCGTGGTCACATCTCCTATGTGTTCAAAAGTAGTTGTCTGCCCTTCACCTATGAAATCAGGTATACTCTTTAGTGCCACCAAGGGCACATCATGATGTTGAGCAAAGGCTAATGGACTTCCTTGGTTGAAAGGTGCAAAGACAAATGGTCTAGCCATTGCAAGAGCTGTGATTCGAAGATTAACAACTATATGAGTTGTATCTACTACTGGATTTGAATCTTCTTCTAGATCTTTGGTTAGAGATCTACCTCTTCTTCTGGAATGAAAGGGAAAAGGTCTCCTTTCTGCAATATCAGGAGGTGTAGACTAAACTCTCCTTGTAGGGGATGCTCTTTGAGTTGACCTACCTTTATAACTTCTTTTTGAGGGAAACTCTAAAAATTGAGTAGGCTTTGAGCTTCTAGTCTCAATCTTTCTCATAAACCTTAAACAAGGTTGGTGTGGATCTTTGAAATTAGTGGAGTCACCAGATATACTAGATAGAGCAACTTCTAAAAGCTTGCATTATGCAGTCAGTATATCAGAGATAGCATAATCTTTCAAAGATGAACCAATAGGAACACCTTTAAACTTTGATCTGATCTTTGTCCCACCAGGTGTGCCAGAATTGTTATACACTAAGTTTGCACCCTTGTCTGAAGCTCTCATAGTCTTGATAACCTAGTATAACATGGGAATCATCTCCAGGTGTGGGACCTATGCTAACTGAGATGAGACCTCTAGGTTCTAGGCTGGTTCCTCTTGGATAATCACCTTAATTTGCTTCTTGACATGAAAAGTAAACTTTTGAGGGAAAGCGATAGGAGTACTTCAAAGGGAAATGACTTGAAAAGCAAAGTACCTACTAGGTGATGCACCGAAATTAGGGTTTGGGTCTCAGTATAGAGGATGAAATTAATGAACAACTTAGGTCTAGGAGGTCACAACTCATTGAATAGGCTTGCATAAATGTTTCATAGGAGGGCCTGAACATAAGACACAACCTATGACCTACAAGTAGACATTCATTTCTACAACTCGGTGTAGGATTGAGACAAGACTATTAGGGGGCTAAAGTATACCCATAAAAACATCTAAATTAGATCAAACACAATAACACACATAATTGCAGAAAGTAAGAGGGATCAGGAACCCTAAGATATCACTGAAAACATCATATACTTTAATCCAATAAGAGATAATTCAAACAAGGAAGTATAGGGACATGAATGATTGTCACAAAATACCTCTACAATGTTTTTATTGTCAATGGGAACTTTACAATTGTATAAGCTAGAGGGTAGAAAATGATACCACAGATGACCTTTAAGAAAAGATGAATTTCTTCTACAATTGTGCAACTCTCTTTTTACAAAAAAAGTCAATTCTAACCTCAAAAGCTCCAAAAATATATTATATACATCCCCCTCTTGCACACAAGCAAGAGTCAAAACCTAACTAGGGTTACAAGATGAAACAATGATATCAAACCCTAGGGTACTAATCACCTATTAATGAAAATCTTTGAGAACCGGTGATCAAATCATATCTTTCCTTGCATGTTGATCCTTCTAAACTAAAAACACCTACAGACACAACAACCTCAACCTACCAACCCATCTGCAACTCCACTAATCCATGAAGGCTCCAAATCTGATTATATTTCCCTGGGAAAGGTATTACTTGAAAAGGTGGTGCCACCTCTTTCTAGCACTTCCTGCTATTAAAACATGGAAAAGGACCTTGTAATGCTAGCTAGCATTCACTTCTATCATCCTCACAACCACAACCATCCTGAGACTTTATTTCCTGAGCTACCCAATGTCATGCATGGCCGAAAGAATGCAAAACCCTTGCAGAAACATTTGAATTTTGAAATATAACGGCTAGCGACAAATTTTAAAATGTAACTGTCAATGAGAAACCCTTCCTAGAAGATGAATGGTCATGATGCACTTGAAAATAGCTTGAAAACCTATCTCTGATAATTCAAACACCACCGTGGAATTCAGTGGCCAATGAAACGTGAGAAAATTAGCACATCTAACAGACTGGACCCATGACCTGCAGAAAGAGCATTGGAGGGTTGTCGCAAGATCATAAGGGCTTGGAAGATCCCTTGTGATCAAGCAACAACCATAGATCTTTGGTCTACTAATATTCCTATAGATACTCTGACACGGTCCTACCAATAGAGCCTAGCTTTTGTCTGACCGACCAATGAAGAACGAGCACATCAGAAACCAAGGACCCACCTGATAGAGCCCGGAGATAAAGTAAGATCAATGGTGGGTGCATGATCTCATGTGTCAGAGAAACTCCATGAGATTATACACCAACTATTAGATCTTCAGTCGATTGACAACCATCGGGCCCATGCTGACATGTCATCAAATCACAAGTCTTGACCAATCACAAATGCACAACTCGGACTACATGGAAGGACCCTACAATGGACCCACTATAACACCAGTCACCACTACGTGGATCAATCAAACATGAGCACATAAGAAAGAAAGGACCCACCGTCAGAGCCTCAAGAATAAAGAAAGATCGACGGTCAACGCATAATCTCATGTGTCAGAGAAACTCCATGAGATTATACGCTAGCCGTTGATCTAAAAGAGACACAGTCGACTGGGCCCGCTCTAAAAATTAGACAAGTCACCACTTTGTGGACCAATAGGAAGCCTCCATGTAGGACAACATGGCAGTGGACCCACTTGACTTTGAAGTGCTGTAGGGAAAGGAAATCTACGGTCGTCACAAGATCGCGAGCCTCTAACAGACCCTTCATGAACTTACGATGATCGTCGATCTTACTGAACTGGGACCCCACAAGTCGAGATCACCAAACATTTAAGTGACTACATGACTACAGGAAGAATAGACCACCCACTGAATTGCTAACCACTAAGGACTTAACTGTGAAACATTGGGGTATTATGGAAACAAGGCATTCGCTGAATCGTCGAAAGTAAAAGGTAACCGCCGACTATCTTGGAGAACTAGCGACCGGCCAATAAAAAATTAATGCACATGGGTATTCAAAAATTAAGTGGTTGATAAAGTAATAATGAATTAGATTGAAGGCTTAGGGTTTGCAGGGGTATTTTCTCCAATGACTATATTTATGAATTTTTTGACCTACAGACCAGGGAGTAAAATAATTTGCAGAGGCCAGAGGACAAGGCACAACTTCATGAAATTTTCAGGGATGCTTGGCAAGATAAAAATAGAGACTTTGCAACTAGTTTTGACCAAATTTGCATGTACATGGACTTTCTACATAGTCAGTTGTTTCTATGTTTAATTTTCTCTAAGATATGAAGTGTTTTGTAGAGTTGTTTAATTTGTGCAGAATGTTAATTTTATGCCATGGATGATTGAGGTCAAACTCTCATCTTCCTAGTACATCTAGTTTCAATCTATATCAAAAAAATTTCTTGCACCCATCTGAGAGAGTATTTCCCACTCGTACAAGTTAGTTGTGTCGTTAAGTTGGAGATCGTCATTGTCGCTTTCATCTCAAGTCTTTCAAGTGTGGGTGTTGATGTAATTCTATTGATGTGCCAAGATGAGTATTTATTTTCTTGTAATGATTTATAGTTTCTGATTGTGTCTTATTTTGTACTGCCTATGTTTGTTTGTATGTGGCAGAAGGGATTGTGCAACAAAAGTTCACTCCAACAAAATTTCTCAAAGTTGTCATTGATTTCCTCAGTAATGATGTTAAAATTTGGGGTAGACATTTACAATCACATTTTTTTCCTCTTGCACCATTGTTTTTTTTTCATTGAGGATGAAATGAGTACTTTTGAGCTGATTCAATGAGTGATTTATCTCTAATTCAAGTGGGTGTTGCATGTAGGCATGGATATCAATGGCTCCTTGTTCTTCTACACTATTTGATTTGTTTAATCGATGCAACACCTTATTGCTTACATATAAGGAAATAAAAGTTTGACTGCAATTCACAAGAGGTAATTTTTGAAGCATATGACATGTCTCTTGGGCACCAATGTCACAATTGGAAACAATTCCCATCATAAAATTTTGATAAGCTAGTAGAGCTTTGTCATTAGATTCGGTTGTCTCAACCATTCTCTTTAATATTGTGATATAGCTCTCATATTTCTTTTCTATCTTTGATGCATATTTTAAAATATAATTGAGAAAAGCTCTTTTGGATGTGATAGGTTGGCAGTCAACATTAGCTCTCCATATTGCACAAGCATTTGAGGGTTATGTATCTTCAATCTATCATCATTACTTGCAACATTGTATGTGATGGTGTGGTCATTGTCATATGTTAAGGTAGAAGTTGATTGCTCTATCCAATGAGATTTGATATGAAATTGTAATGTTTTTCTTTTCTTCTTGAACATGTATATTATGTGCATTTGATATGCCTTTTTACAGTATCTAGGATTTCTTCATAATCTGTTAAAGGTTCAACTGATAGTATCTGACCAGTATTAAGGAGGCAAGGATCATCTTTAAGGCTATGATGTGATCTATTTACTTTGTTAGTTTGACTACGTAGATTCCAAGCTGAAACATATTTTTCAAAGAACTCTTGTGCCTTATCTACTTTGTTTTGGTTGTTCCAATCGATTATATCCATGATTGGTGCATCTGGAAGCCATATATAAAACCATGGACATGTGCAAAGCCTTAGTGTTACCACTCATACCTATTCCAATAGTTCTTTACATGTAGAAATTTTTCAATGACTTCTTCATGAAAGATTGTAAATCAGTGGTGAAGGTACAAGGATGTTGTGTGTGGGTTCTAGACAATGTTATCTATGAGGTTTTTTCTTGTATATTGTGTTGTTTAGTTTCCAAAATTTGGAAACACTGCGTGTAGGTCTATCCATTTTGTATTAGTTGATCTTAGGGTGAAGAAGAGTGTAGGTGTACCTAGTTGGTGTATCATGTTGGTGAAATCCGATCAATTTTTGTTATAGTATGCACATGTGCCTCGTAGGGATGTTCCAAATCGCATTAGCTAATTTTCCAATTGGTTATCAGGTAGTTTATGTAGATGTTGTCACAAGATTTTTATTTTTTTTGGCACTTTATCTTCTAAATTTTCTTTCATAAATATTATTTTTGTTTGTTGGCTTTAGTGTCTCATAATGAGGTTGTAAAGGAACTAGAAAAAGTGTACATGTTTTCCAAATTGATCATCATGGTACCTCATTAAATGTAAAGCATATTCATGTAGGTGAACATTTTTTGTTCTTGGTTGCAGTGGGAGGGAAATTCCAATTAAGAATAATGTTGGGAAGGTCAATGATCTAAGGATCTTCACAATGACTTCTTCATCATAAGTTCCTCCACAATTTATGATTCCAACCACAACTTCAGTAACCCTTTGAACATAAGCCCTAATGCTTTAATCATCATTCATTTGTAGCTTCTCCATCTTTTTTTTCTAGTTATGTAACTTTTCTTTCTTGGTATACTTGTCTCCTTCATATAGTGCTTCTAATCATTTCCAAATCTGGTGTGCTAAATCCAAGTCTTTAAATTCAGTAAATTCTCCTTTAGAGAGTGTGTTGATCAGTGCTTCCCTTGCAAACATGTTGTATGAGAATACCTTCTTTTCATCATCAGTAGCTGTCATGCCCATATATTTCACTCAAACTCACACCAACTTTTTTTGAAAGGAATCTAAGTTTACGTTTAAAAGTTGTCTAAAGTTTGTGCGGTTAAACCTGAGAGTGAGTTAGTTAACTTTTGGTTGAGGGGTAGCATGACGAGAGCCCATCGACATCGCTCACCCTTAAGTATAATGGGAGTCTCACCAAATACACGGGTTGACTAACAAGTTCAAGATTTATTCCAATTAAATATACATGTATTAAATGGGTTAAAATCTTAAGACCTAATGTCCAAATTTAAACTTTAGCTAAACATTATCTATATTGAGTCATTTATAATCAATTGCTAACCTTAGTAAATATGTTTTAAAGGGAATTTAATTAACTAGCTCAACCAAACTTAATCATTATCAGATTATATTACATAAACAAAATCTATTAACATTATAAGGCTCATTATCTATATTCCTCTTTTAAATTTTAGATTAATTTTAGTGTCGGTAAGAAAAATCAATATCACTTACCCAATTAACCAAATTAACTAATATTCAATCCTTATCAAAAGACTCATTATTAAAAGAAATTGGAAATAAAATATATATTAATTAATAAATGTATTAATTAATGTTAGCTATTAACTAATAAAATTATAAATAATAAATTGAACAAGAGATAAGTATTAACTATACTAATTAATACCATTATTAAAAAAATACAAGAATTAATTAATAATTTATATTAAATTGGTATTAATTACTAATTAATACAATTATTAACTATTAAATAAAAAATAAACACTAATTAATAAATTATATTAATTAATATTATATAGTAATTAATATAATTATTAATTATTAAACAAATTAACATATTAAATAGAACTTAATAAAATAAATATTAATAAATTAGCATTGTTTAAAATTAATAACAAATGAAATTAAAATTAAAATAGCAAAGAAATTAAATAATAATAAAAAATGCCTATCCAAGCGCATAGGTCCCAATGGGACATGGTGGGGACCCCAGGCTACCATGCGTAGGGGGGTACCCTGCCAAGGCAAGTACCCCTACGCATGGCAGTGCATAGGTGGGGGGGTGGGGCCCAATGGAAGTGGGTCCCGTGGGTCCCCCCATACAAAAATAGAGTTTTTTTAAAAAAATTGTTCCAAAAAAAAAAAAAAAAACAACTTTATCAATTTACTTTGCACTAGATTTTATGCTTTGTTGTTTCTTTTCTCTATTGACATTAAAGTTAGATTTCTTTGCTGATATATTTCTAACACCCTAATAATCATAGATATGTCTAAAAGTTCAAGGATTAAAATTTACAGAACTAAGATGTCAACTTTTCTCTAAGTCTTTTTTTTTTTAACAAGATACTAATATCTAAATAACAAGAAAACTTACATTGCAAAAGAGGAGAGAGAGAGTTTGGAAACCATTTCTTTCCTATGACTAACATATTTATTCAAATGAATCTATTAAAATGATTTATGAGTGATTACAATATCTCTATTTCAACCATTGATTCCAAATAATAATATCATGTTTTTAATGACTATTCCAAAGAGGAATTCAAGAATACTATACATTATTACAAAACTCATGCTTTGATATGTTGATGCAATAACAACAAAATACATAAACATCAACCTTGATCATCATACATTATTTTCAAGAGATCATGATACTAGCAAAAAGGAAAAAATTCATTTCTTATGTCTATGATTACTTCAATACTATGATACAAGCAGTAGTCTTGGAGAGTATATCTCCATTACATATATACATTGAGACCAAGGGATCCCCAAGATTCCCATACAACAAAAACATGAAAAAAATATGATATGAATCAACTTAAGAATACATCCTCAAACTCCTCAAGATTTCAACTTCAACATGAAGTCTTCAATGGCTTCCAAACCTACAAATAACATATATAGGACATGGAGTGCTCACCTCCCAACCTAGGCTTCTATGAAGCCACCCCCAAGCTTGGGGAACCATCACATAGACAAGGTTTCACTCTCCAACAAAACACAAACACAATAACATAATATTCACATTTAAACTCCCATCCAAGGCTAAAACAAGAGTCTCCAAATGACTCATAAATTGGGGTGAAGGTGGCATAATACTTGCACATGGTTTCAAGTAGGGGCATTTTTTTGCACTTGATACATATTAATCCTTGGGTATTTCTCTTTGTGCTTCTACTATGGCATCCACCTCCCTATGGCATTATAGATGTGGTCATCTCTATACTACATCACTTTCTTATTTGAGCTCTCATATGATGGTACGTGGTCTTCCTTCTCTTTTTGTATCCTCTTTGCCTGTATGTTCTGACTATCTTGCAAGGAAAGAACATCATGACTCTTTTCAGTCAAGTGCCTATCATGTCTTAAAACCACTTACTCTTGTTCATATCGATCTTTACGAACCTCTTCCTACTTCTTTTCAGGGATGTCGCTATTTCCAGTTATTTGTAGATGATTTCTCTCAGAAGACTTGGGTCTATTTTCTCCAAAAGAAGAGTGAGGATTTCTCTCATTTCTATACCTTCTACTCTGAGGTGATTTGTGAATCTGCCAAGCCTCTACTTGTTC